>VMDO01012359.1:37360-62660 GCA_007922755.1 Pedetes capensis | reverse complement strand
AAGCACGCTTGCTTGGAGTTCTTTAAATGTCACAGATCTTTGCATACCAGGTAAGTCAGGAGAACAAATAGCGTCACATTACCTCAGTTGTCTGCCACATTTTATTTTACAGCTTGTAGTCCTTTAGTTTTTGCTTTATTTTTCTTCTGTATTTTTTAAAAATCTTTTTTCTTACACTTACAGCTTGAACTAGAAAAATGTATGTTAGACATGGCTTTAGAGCAGGCTGGATTGAGTTCCTAAATGGTGTGGGTCACGTCTTAGTCATCTCTGTGTCTCCTGCCTACCCAGCGTATCCTAGGCCTTCAGAGTAATGGAAAGCATTTCTGAATGTCCTGGTTGCAAGCTATGAGGGAAGTTGGAACAAATGCCATAAACTGATGGCTCATGAGCAGCAAAAATTTCTTACAGTTTTGGAGGCTGGAAAGTCTCAGGTCAAGACACTGGCATATTCCGTGTCTGGTGCAGGCCTGCTTTCTGATTCATGGCTGATGTTTTCTTTATTTTTACATGATTGTAAGGGTGAGAGGTTTTTCTCTGGACTCTTTTAAAGAGCACTGATCCCATTCGTGTCTGTAGCCATACTGCCCTGATGTCCGATCTCGGAAGCTAAGCAGAGTGGAGCCTGGTTACTACTTGGATGGGAGACCGCCTGGGAATACCTGGTACTATAGGTTTGGGAGAAGGACCCTGCAGCCCACTCCTGAAACAGTCAGCTATGGAAAACCCTATGAATAGCAGAGAAGCACTGATAATCGTGCTGGGCAGGGCACAGTGTCAGGGAATGTTTTGTTCTGTTGCACATAGGGTTGCTATGAGTCGAATCTGACTCCATGGTACCCAACAACAACAATCCCATTCATGAGGGCTACCCCTAAGTTCCCATTGGTTCCCAAAGGTACCACCTTTTTATACCATCTCTTTGGGGGTCAGGATTTTAACATATGAATTTTGGGGTATTCAAATATTCAGACCATGGCAGTACCGTTAAAGATTCCTGTAAATGATGGAAAAATTCTTTTAATTAACAAAAGTTTTTTCTTTCCCTTTTTTTGCTATTGTGCATGGGTAATTAAATTTGGTTAGAGTTACTCTTACTTCCCTAAATTTAGGTAATGAATGCAGGTATGAGCGTGTTTCCAAAACAGGAATTCTGAAGAAATATGGAGTTAGCTTCCCTTATTATAAAAAAAAAAAGTGAGGGACTTAATATGTTTAATTTTATAACAACTTTTTTTCTTTGGAGGGAATAAGTTAGGAATACCTCGGAGCATATTTTAAAGGCTATTTAACATTAAAAGATACACCAGTTTTCATATATATATATTTGTAAGAGTAGCAATTTTTTTTAAATTAAAAATTATAGCATTTATCTGTGGTAGCAAATGCTTAATAAACTATCAGACCCAGGAACAAGTACAGTTTGCTCTTAAGTGTCTGTTACTAACTTAAATGAAGTCAGTATGGTTTCTCTCCTCCTTCCATCAACACTGTGGTTGAAGGGGGCAGGCAGGGGCAGGGATGGGCCTGAGGGAAGGCAGTGGTGCTGGGGTGTGGATGTGGAAACAGGTGTTAGTGATGTGTAGGAGACAGTCGTGGCTTGGTGAACCAGGGAGAGCTCTGGGAAGAGTGAGTGAAGGGAAGAGTCTTGAGTGGGTGCTGGATGAACTGTGGAATGTTTCCCTAAGATGGTGCAATGTAGTCTTTTAGGAAAAAAAATTGACCTGTAATAGAAATTAGGTTACTGAGCATTTTTTACCCACTCTGCCCTAATTGGGGAAACAGTAAGATTAACAGAAAGGGTAAAAAGGACAAACCTTTTAAGGTCCTTTTTTTTTTGTGGTACTGGGGGGGTTTGAACTCAGGGCCTCACACTTGTATGTTTTTCAAGTTGCTGGAACACTGAGCTGTACCCCCAGCCCTTTTTTTTTTTTTTTTTTTTTTTTTACTTTTTGAGACAGGGTCTCACTAAATTCCGCAGACTGCCTCTGGTCTCGAACCTGTGATCCTCCTGCCTCTGCCTCTGCCTCCCGAGTCACTGGGATGATAGCATGCGCCACTGTGCCCGTTTTTTTTTTTTTTTTTTCCTTTTCAATTTCCCAACTTGGATATTCCCTCTCTGAAGACGGTTTTCAGTAACTGGAAGGTAGTTTGCCCACTATATGGGGGGGCAGTTAAGATAGTTGAGTAAATGGGGAGTATGCTTAAATCAGGGGCTGGGGCTTGGCTCGGTTGGTAGAGTGCTACTCTGCACTCCCTGAGGCCCTGTGAGGGATTCTCAGCACCACAAAAATGGGAGAAGGACCTGGCAGCCCACTTCTGAAGCCATCCTGAAACAATCAGCCATTGAACACCCTATGAATAACAGAGAAGCACTGGCATAGGTCCAGGCATGGCACCATGTTGAGGAGTGTTTCATTCTGTCTTATGTAGGGTTGCTATGATTTGGACCCAACTTGACGGCACCTAACAACAACAATATTTTCATATTTCTTGCTGGACTCATCCAAATATAAAGAAGACTGACATTAAGACTGCCCACTTTAGTGGGTTTTCCTTTATGACTCTTGCTTTTGGGGTCTTTGAATGTACACTGTGTTTCTTGTATGGTTGGCTGTAAAACCTCCCCTGCCCCTTGCAATTTGGAGAGAAAAGTTGTTTATTTCAAGCATTCAAGTCCTTTTGTGTCTGAGCTAAAGTGGAAGCATTCCATAATTTAAACATAACACATTTATGGACATTTTATATATTGAGATGTAGAGCCAGCGTTAGCATCAGCTTTGTGGTACCTATCTGGCCATAGGAATTTCTGTGTTTTCATTTTATTTAAAAAGTTTTCCACTATTAGCGGAATATAATTTCTGTCCCATATTAACACAAAGAGGACGCCCTGCAAGAAAGGATGAAAACTCTTTTGAGAATAAATAAAGTGAATACTTGATGAGAATATAAGCAGTTTCTTCTGTATCTTTGGGTGAAAATATTCTGGTCCCTTAGAGGACTGACCACCTGAATTCTGTTTCTCCAGTTTTGTTTTGCAGTCCTTATTAATATTGATATATACACTCATACCTCTACTGGCCTCATAAATGCTTAATTAAGCCACTTGATCCTTTCTTGAAGTACCAAGTCTCTAAGTGTTGCCTTCGGCTGGATTTTTGAATATTGGTTCATTGTGTCTTGTGTTAGATCCAACACTGTTGATTTCCTGTGCCAGATGCATTGTGGTACAGTGTGGACAAAACCTGACTTAGGCACAGCTGGAACTTGGCTTCTATGGAGGAGAATCATCTTTGCAAGGAGTGTACTAAATGGTTTATGCTTCAATTCTTTGAGTATAAGCTTGAAATAGTTAAAAAGAAGAAGAAAGGTGATAAAATATAGCAGAAGTGTAACCCTATTGTCCCATGAGTTAGAAATTAAGATATGAGATTAATTTGTTTAATTTATTCTTAGTTCACAATCAAGACAGATCATGTTCGATGGATCACACACTTTTGGAGGGTGTAGGTTTTGCAGTATATGCTTAAGACACCAAGCAGGACTCTGTTTTCAAAGGATGTGTCTGTACCCTCCTTAAGTTTACATGTCCTAAATTGGTTGCCATTTTATTAGGAGTTTTACTTCGCTGTGCTTCAGCTCCTACATAACCAGAATAAATAGGATTATTTATTCTAGTGATATATTTAGTGATACTTTCAAGTTTAATGAAGAATATTTACGTAGTATTTGGAGATTACTGAATTAGGAAACTTGTACAAATACGAAAATTATTCTAGCCTGGTGCCCTTGATCATTTCTATGATCTCAGTGACTTGGGAGGCAAAGGTAGGAGGATTGGGCGTTTGAGGCCAGAGGCAGCCTGCACAACTCAGTGAGACTCTGTCTCAAAATCTATCTATATCTATCTCTATATAAATATAGATATACTTATCTATATATTTATCTATATCTAGATCTAGGTTTAGATCCAGATAGATATAGATAAATAGATAGTGTCACTCAATGGTAGAGTGCTTTAGCATGCAAGAGGCCCTGGTTCAACCTCCTAGTACTATCCCAAAAACAAAAAGAAAAAAAAAAAAAAGAAAAAGAAAAAAAGAAAAAGAAATATACTCTAAAGAGATAGTAGATAATATTGCACATTACTGTTGTTGTTGTTAAGTGTTGTCGAGTGGAGTGCAACTTATAGTGGACTATGTACAGCAGAACAAAACACTCCCCGATGTGTTTGTTTGCCAGGCACACGATCTTATTTACATTTAAGCCCATTGTTGCAGACACTGTGTCAGTCCATCTGGTGGAGGGTTTTCCTTTTTTTCATTGACTTGCCACTCTCCCAAACATGATGTCTTTCTCCAGGGATTGGTCTCTCCTGACTATGTGTCTGAAATATGTAAGACACAGTGTGGCCATCCTTGCTTCCAAGGAGCACTCTGGTTGCACTTCTTCTAGGATAGATCTGTTGGTTCTTTTGGCAGTCCATGGTATGTTCAATAATCGTCTCCAGCACCATAATTCAAAAGCATCTATTCTTTTCCCATCTCCCTTGTTCAATGTGCACCTTTCACAAGCACATGATGCGACTGAATACACCATAGCATGAGTCAGGCGCACCTTTGTCTTTAATGTGACATCTTTACTTCTTAATACTCTAATAAAGAGATCTTTTGCTGCAGCTTTTGCCAGAGCAATGTGTCTTTTGATTTATTGACAGGTGTTGATTATAGAGCCAAGCAAAGGAAAATCATGGACAACCTCCATCTTTTCTCCATGTATTGTGAAGTTACATAGTGACCCAGTTGTAAGGATTTTTGTTTTATTGATGTTTAGTCACAATCCATATTGAAGGCTATGTTCTTTGATCTTCCTCAGTAAATGTTTCCAATGCACATTACTGTATTCAAGAAATAAGTAAGGGCCCTTCCTGGTTAGCTGGGTCATGTTGTTGTTGTTGTTGTTGTTGTTGTTGTTGTTGTTGTTGTTAGGTGCTGTTGAGTTGTGTCTGACTCATATCGACCCTTATAAGGTTTTCAATGGCTGATTGTTTCAGGAGTGGGCTGCCACATCCTTCTCCTGTTTCTGCAGTGCTGGGGATTGGACCCACGGCCCTAGTGAGTGAAGGGCAACATCTAACAACTGAGCAAAACCCCAGCCCCAGCTGGGTCATAGTAAAGGAAAAAGCCAAAGGGGAGAATAAAAAGTAGGTGGACCCATATGGAAGCTGGCTTCGATTTGTATTCTAAACAAATAGGAAGACTTTAAAACAGCAAACTGGAGAGAAAGGAAGTGACTCAGAACTCAAAATAGATAGTACTCAGCATCAGTAATGACAGTAATGATCTGGATCCCAGAGGCATCGCGTCCAGGAGAGGAGAGAGGCCAGCTGTGAGGCCAGTTGAGGTTAGGCAATGATTCCACAGTCACAAGGAAAGCAGGATTGTGCATATTATTTCTTTCTCCCCACTCATGTGGACAGGGGACCATTGTAGAAATTTAGAACTTTGGGTCCTGTTTTGAAAACTTGTTTTGAGGGTCAAATTGTTGATTCCCAGAGCCATTATTAATGATGATTAGAATGCTGAGGCGCTTTCTCAGTCTGTAGGTGAGTTCTGTCGCTGTTGTGTGACTTGAGTTCACCCATCATTTTCCTGCCCCTCATTGCACCTGTCATGCTGTTATCAGCAATTAGCATTCTTCCCAAGTGAATAGAATGCCAGCCTCCAGCTCAGATGTAACTCAAGAACAACAGGTGCATTCTACCTGTTTCTTGGCTATTCCCAGAGTCGTCAGAAGGCAAGTAATTAGCCATAGAACAGACTTTGAAGAAAATGAGATTCTTTAGAATTTGAGCCAGAGTGCTGAAAAGTAACTGAAAAATGTGTTTAGGAGATGTAGGATGTGGTTCCACAGGAAAGGTGAAATACTCTTACTATTGTGGCCTTTTAAAAGTTTATCTCAAGCCTACTTCCATCCATTGATCCAAATCTTATTAACTGTGCACCTGCCACAGACGTGCCCTATGCAACTTCTTTTTAAAATTAGTTTACATCAAAGATTATCGGACCTGAACTCATACAGTAGAAATCAGTTGGTTATATTCTTACATTTTCTCTTTCTTTCTTAGTCGAAAACCTTGACAAAAACCTTCTGGCTCTTAGATGACCTAGAGAACCTTCTGATACAGGCTTAACTTCCTGTCCATTCATCCCGGTTCCATTAATCAGGGCCTCAGGTTTCCTCACCTTACATTTAGGATAATCCAGTTAGATAATTTCTAAAGTTCTACCTGCCTCACCATTTCTCTTTCCTCTGTCGCTTGATGCCTCTGGTGTTCCACCGTTTACACATTCCTAATTTTCATGAATGCCTGCAGCCGTAGCCTTGTGGCATCCGATCCCATCAGATCTCAGAAGCTAAGCAGGGTCGGGCCTGGTTAGTACTTGGATAGGAGACCACCTGGGAACACCAGGTGCTGTAGGCTTGGGAGACGGACCCGGCAACCCACTCCAAAAATCATCCACCATTGAAAACCGTATGAACAGCAGAGAAGCACTGACAATAGTGTTTCTCCTGTTGTATGTAGGGTCACTATGAGTCGGCTACTGACTCGACAGCACCTAACAACAATAACAACAATTTTCATGGAAACACCAAAGCTTTTCTTAAATAGGTACAAGTGTGGGCAGATTTCAAGACCTTGATTATGCTGGTTTTTCTGTTTGAAAGTGAGGTATTCTCATTTGAGACTCTTTCTTGAGGTACAACATGAATTTCTCTGAAATTTTATAAGTACACATTACATGTAGCTAGTAACTAAAGGAAAGAAAACTAGGTAGTGCATTTTTTTCTTGTTCTCATAACTGCCACTTTGTCACTTTATTTTTTAATGTACCTGTGTATCCTTTTTTATACCAGGTACTTTATATCACCAGTTATCAACTCTGGCTCTGTCAGAATCATCTGGAATTTAAAAACTAAACAACCAATGATAAAAACTCCCAAAAAACTCAGTATGTCCAGAGATTTAGATGTAGTTGGTACCCGGTGTGTTTTTAAAGGTAGTGACGTAGTAAGTATTCATTTTATGTGACACTTCAAGAAAAAGCATTGGGTGGATTTTGTTTTTATGCTCTCTAATATTTAGGATAGGGAGAAGGGCCTGGCAATCCACTCCCAAGGCAATCCTGAAACAGTCAGCCATTGAAAACCCTATGAGGGTCACGATGAGTCGGATACTGACTTGACAGCACATAACAAGAACAGCAATATTTAGGATGTTGAATTATTTGTGAATGAAAAAAAGAATCCTAAAAACACAAAAGTGGTACTTTCTCCTTCTAGGCCGACTGCCTTGGAGGAAGAGTCTCTATGTCTGGGCGCCTCCACCCTATTCATTGAACAATCTAGATTGCTTTGCTGCTTGTCTCTCATCTGTGCAATATTACACACGGTTGTCCTTTTCCTGTTGCTTTCTTAGGATTATTTCATTGTATCTTCTATACCGTTGATTCAAAAATGCACCATCATTTTATATATTTCTACAAAAGAGAAAAACCCATTAATTAAACTGACTTATTGATTGTAATATGCTTTCCTTTTTCAGGAGACATTATATGGAAAAGATTATTTAAAATCAATGAAATACACTAATTTGGTTTTCAATTTCTCATCCAGATTTAATTAGGTCTTTAAAGAGCACAAATCTATTATGGGTTTTTCCTGACTTTCTGTTTGCATGATCACTTCAAATATGTGTGTATTTTTCAAAAATTAAAACAATTTTCTATTCCATCTACATCTCTGTTGTAGAAATGTGACTAATTTCTTTACATATCTTCACTTTTAAATATTCCTAGGACTTACGTATAAGTGATGTTCTTTGTTAGCTTTAGCTTCTCACCATAGATCTGTCTTCTTATGCCAAAATGTTTATTTTTTTAAAAAGTGTGTATGTGTATGGATACCCGTGTGTAGTTACACACATACCGTTTCATGAATGTGCATGTTTGCCAGTGTTACTACTTGCATGTATTCTGTTTTCCCTAATCTTTTGGTAAAATCTGTACATTGGGTTTTTAAAAATTTCAAGACTCTTCCATTGTGCGTCCACAGGTTTGCTGTTGCAGCATCATCCTATGGAAAGCAATATTAGCCAGGTCAGCAGTCTTACCATGTGCTTCTAACACTTATATGGAAATCATTTCAATTTTCTTATTTAGGATGCTCCCCTGCACTTTTATTTTTTTGCCTACAATGTTACCAGAAGATGTGTTGCCTTTGGACCTCGTCCATGTGCCTCTAAATAGTTCATTCACACAATAGCTAATTTAAATTTATTCTAGATGTATAAGAATTGCATGAGATTTGATAGTTTTTATGTTTGACCTACTGTTAAAGTATTATGTTGCTTTTTGAGGTATTTTCCTTCAATGAAAATGTTGCCCATTTATTAAGCCCATGGCAGCCTGTGGGTTTTTAGTAAATGAACAAGTAGCGGCGTGTAGTAGGTATTTTCTTTTTCCCGCATGAATAGAGGAGCTGGAGACTCCCACTATGGAGGCTCAGTCCCTGTCTGAAGAGCAGGTGAGGTGGTCCCTCAGTTCCCATGTGCTGCTGGACTCTTCCCTTTTACAAACCAGGGAAAGTGGATGGAATACCTTCTCCTCCCCGACTCTTATCGTACCTGTTAACATTGATTTGTTTTGGCCGCCAGTTTCTCTGCACAGAAAAAGCTGGTTCTGGAGCCACATGGGAACTCATGGCTCTGGTTGTCTTCTTTTTCTGGTTGGTTCCTGAAGCTCTAAGCTGGGATTTAGCTCAGTTGGTAGAACGCCACTCTGCAGTCTCTGAGGTCCCGAGTTCGATTCCCAGCACTGCAAAAAATGGGAGCAGGACATGGCAATCCACTCCCAAGGCAATCCCCAAACAATCTGCCATTGAAAACCCTAAAAGGGTCGCTATGAGTCGGACACGATTCGATGGCACCTAACAACAGCAATCCTGAAGCTCTGCTGCAGCAGACTCCTCTCCCAGCCCCATGGCGCCCCTCTTCCTTCGGGTTTTCCTGTGCATGTGCTCTAACTCCTTCGACAAGTTATAACTCAGCATCTGCAGAACTGTCAGGAAGGGATGTTAGGAGTCGGGCGCAGTGGCGCACACCTGTAATCCCAGCGGCTCGGGAGGCAGAGGCAGGAGGATCACAGGTTTGAGACCAGAGGCAGTCTGCGTAACTTAGCGAGACCCTGTCTCAAAAAGTAAAAAAAAAAAAATGGGCTGGGGGTGCAGCTCAGTGGTCCAGCACTTGCAGAGCATGCAGATGCGAGGCCCTGGGTTCAACCCCCAGTACTGCAAACAAACAAACAAAAATCTAAAAGGAAGGGACGTTTGTCACTTCCAGTGTTTATGTTGTGTTGCTGTCTGTCGTTCTCTGTCCACTTCCTTTTCACCTCATTTACACATCAGTCTCCCCATCCTGAACTACTCTCCCTGTCTTCATCTCTTTTTGCTCCTAATCATATTCTCCATGAAAAGGGATATTTTCTTTAGCAAACTTGATATTTTTGGAGAGAAAAGTTTTGAGTTTGGGGCTTTTCCCTTAATCCTTCCCGAGAGCCGGGAAAGCCCTCAACTCCTGAGATTTCTGAAAAAAGTCACCTTTATTCTTTACAGAACCCCTGGTTTACATTTGCTCCAAATTAAGGTGCCCCGAGGTACCGCAGGTGCATAGGAAACCTGCTATCTTCCACGTTCACCTCGATCGTGCCGGGTTTTCATGACTGGGATCCATCTGGAACTTAGTGAGCCGGCTCCCTATGAGATACGGTAGCGTCATTTGTTCAGGATGTCCCTTTGCACAGGGCGGTTCGTTTGCTGCTTGTCACGAAGCCATCCTGTGAGGTATCATGACGACATCTGGCACGGCTCCTTTGTTTTCTGTATTTACTGTGTGAGTTGAGAAGAAAAAAGACCCATAGTGACAACTTTTCTGCATCAGCCCCTTCGGTCAAGTTTTCCGCCCTGACTCACGCATGTCGGGGCTGCGGAGTCGGGCTGGTTGGGTGTGCAGAATTTCCCCTGTCCCACTCAGGAGCCAGCAAGCCACGGAGAAGTTTGATTTGGCTTGTGGCAGCCTTTTCCAAATACGAATTTGGATGCCGTACAGTCAGTGCTCCAAGAAAGGGAGGAGAAGGGAAGATAATAACTCTAACTGGAACTATTTGGGCAGCATTTAGAAATGGGGAAACTCTAAGCCCGTGTCACTGTGGTGCACCGAGGCCAGCCGTGCTCTGGCCTGAGCGATCGCTGCTCTTGAGAGAAGCCATAGAGGCCGCCTGTGTCCTGCAGTGCCGTGCGCTGCCCTGCTCCAGACAGTCTTGAATGTGACCTGGCAGCCAGCGCTGTTTCCTGCTGACGTGGCCTCCCACCACAGAGCAGAACAGAGCTGTCTCAGTGCGGAGGAAGGAGCCGGCCCAGGGCATGAATCACCAGCGGGATAAGGAGCGCCTCACTGCTCCGGTCCCCTGCCTTGGAGATCGGCTGAAAAGACACCTTTCTTATAGGAAGGGAGGAGGAGGAAGGAAAATTAGAGGGCAGACGGCTGCAGGGATCAAATTGTGATTTATTTGGCCCCAGGAAGGGTTTCTTATCAGGAGGAGTTACCTTCTGGGGTAAGACCCAGTCAGCCATGGACATGTGAGAGGCGCTGTCAAAGCCCAGCCTGGGCTGTGCCCTGCAGCCTTCACAGGCCACGCTCTTGCCGAGGCTGGGGGAGTCTGGCTGAGCCCTCCGCCATATCCTGCAGATGGCAAGCAGGCAGATATGGAGGAGGAGGAGGAAAAAGAAAAAAAAAAAAAACCCAACTCCAAATCAAACAACTATTGTTTGTGTCCTGGTGGAAAAAGCCCCCTTAGCTTGGTAGGAAATGGAGAGAAGAGTTCTTTGAGTAACTGCTCGGTTGCAAACCCTTGGCACGATTTTCCCGTCTGTGGTATCAGCATCGCATTCAATGCTTATCATGTGCATATGTTTCCACGCCCTTTAATACTTGGAATTTGCTTATTTGAAAAGGTCCAAGGACAGCTCCCTATTACCTTCTTCTAACAGGCTCCAGTGGCATTTAGCTCAGTTGGTAGAGTGCTGCTCTGCAGTCTCTGAGGTCCTGAGTTCAATTCCCAGCACCGCAAAAATGGGAGAAGGACCTGGCAACCCAGCCCTGAGACAATACTGAAACAATCAGCCATTGAAAACCCTATGAGGGTCGCTATACTCGATGGCACCTAACAACAACAACAACAACAACAACAACAACAACAACAACAACAACAACAGGCCTCAAAGTGTCAAGGTGTCATTGGATTTTAGAGTGAGATAGGATTTTAAGTCTTATGTGATTGAGAGCCATTTTGTCAGTTAATCTTTTATGGAAGTCCATCATATAAAACACGTGAAGTGGAGCTGACTGAAGGCATAGAAGGGGCTGAGCTCACCCCTTTATCTTTGTCCTGGCAGTGGCCCTTGATTTTTCTCTCCTGACTACCTTGAACTCATGGCATGTGCTGTTGAGAAACCACTGACCTGATCCACTTTTCTCATTTTATAGGTGAGAATGTTGCTTCAGGTAGAGTCAACATTGTTAGATAATGGTACAGGGACTTTCAAGGTGCCTTAGAATTAACGTTTCATAGTTTTTCTCTGCCACCTGCTTTGGAGACTTCTAATCTGTCAGCTGGCTGTGTAGTGCACTGCTGTGGGTCAAGTGCATGCATGTTTTTAGACCAGAGAAGCCATCCGAGGTGGATTCACTAGTCCAGGTGTGAGGCCATTGGGGAATGGCAGTAAGACTGGAGATAAAGGGAAACGTTTGCAAGGAAGACACATTGGCACTTTTAAAGTATGTCCAAGTCATGAAGTTACCCAAACTGGTTATGACAAATTATTAAGAAAACTTAACCGAAGATGTTCCTTAAATATGTAACCAAGACAACACGGAGGAGGTGGAGAAGAATCACTGACGTAAATATTGGGAAAGCATTCTCTGTTTTCAGGTCTCTTGGCCCTTTGGGATTCATTAGTTGTTGTTAGGTGCCCTCTAGTTGGATCCAACTCATAGTGACCCTATGTACAACAGATGAAACACTCCCCGACACTGTGCCATGCCTGGCACTATTGTCGGTGCTACTCTGCTATTCGTAGAGTTTTCAATGACAGATTGTTTTAGGAGTGGGTGGCCAGGTCCTTCTCCCTAGCCTGCAGTACCTGGTGCTCCCTGGTGGTCTCCCATCCAAGGCTGACCCTGCTTAGCTTCCGAGATCAGGCGGGATCAGATGCCAGGGTACTATGGCTGCAGACTTGGGCTTCATTAAACTACCCATAAGTGCCTGTCATTAGAGAATTTCCCTTACTGCTGCAGCATCCTGTGTGATTGCTGGATGGCTTTTGGCATAGGATGTAAACTTTACTTCTTGGTGTGTCATTTGTTTATATATAATTCATTTGAATCTGCTTACTGGGGTGTTCACCCCTGACGATGGAACAAAATCGGGGCAGGTTCGGGTCTAGCGTGTGGATCTCATTCTCAGTTCAGCATTGGCTTTCGTGTCTCAAGTCTAGCAGGTTGGTGGGCTCAGGACGTCATTTATATTGGCTACATGTTCCAGTAGGGCTGGGATTTAGCTCAGTTGGTAGAGCACTGCTCTGCAGTCTCTGAGGTCCGGAGTTCCATTCCCAGTACCGCAAAAATGGGAGAAGGATGTGGCAATCCACTTCCAAGGCAATCCTGAAACAATCCGCCATTGAAAACCCTATAAGGGTTGCTATGAGTCGGATACTCTACAGCACCTAACAACAACAACATGTGTTCCAGTGTTTTTCCTTCCCTGTAATCTTTTTCCTCTATTGCTCCTTACATTCCCACCCTGCTTTAGTAAACAGAACTGTCTACCCATAGCAAACAAACTCCCAGGAAAAGCAAGCAGTACGGGAATGGAGTGGAGAGGAGAAATGAAATATGTAATAATAAGTCTAATTACATTTTCGATAAAATCACTTGGTTTAGTAAAGAGGCTTTGATTTTCATAGACCCTGCACATGCAGAGTTAGAAATGTATCAAGTCATGTATGGGTTTTTTGTTGCTATGCTGTAGGCTGGGTTTATACTTTGTGAGCAACTAGAAGGGGAAGAAACTGCTTTCTTTGGCAATCCTGTTTCAGTGGTAGAGGTGCTGAATATGTAATTACATGCTCTTTCCTTTTCCTTCATTCCTTCCTTCCTTCCTTCCTTCCTTCCTTCTTTCCTCCTCTCCTCTCCTCTTCCTTCTTCCTTCTTTTCTCTTTCCTTTTCTTTCCTCTTCTCTTCTCTTTTTTTTTCTTTTCAACTCATACTGGGAAAAGAAAAAAAAAAATGCCCAGAGACTTTTTTCCAAGTGTTCTTGGTGAAGCTATTCTTCCAATACAGCTGTGAGTCGGAAGCCATGGCAGCGGGGGAGTGGTCATTCTTTTGTGTGATGGTAATGAGATAATTTCTGCATTACAGATTTTCCACAAGACTCTTTGTTTAAATGAAACTTCAGAGCCCTTGCAAAGCCGAGCCTCTTTGCCTTATTTTTTTTTAATGTTTTTATTAGCTTCATCTGTTTTGCTGTAATCAGTTGCATAAACTAATATAATTATTTTGAATGAAAGAATTTAGGCCATCATTCGTGTGGTGCCTTATGTTCTTTTCTTCTCTTCCCCAAATACGGTGTGACCTGGTCTGGTTCAGAATCGCTCCTGTTCCCCCCATTCGCCAGCCTCCCCGGCTGCCACATGGCAGTTCATCCTGGTGTTGCATGAAGGCAAGCGGAAGTGTCGAGGCTGAGGGCACAAGGTAGCCAGGCAAATTGTTATTCCCAGGGCTGGCTTTGGCCTTCCCGTGAGCTGGCAAGGGCCTCCGCACAGGAATTTCCGTTACATGCAAGAGGAAACCAGGTGAGCCTGAGGTGTCAGGTTGCCAGCCAAACCTTGAAGGTTTCTTTGTGTCATTTGCTAATGGAACTTGGAAAACCTGACTTTGGAAGGGATCTACAAGGAAGCGACGAGGGCCACTTTTTGGAGTTTTTCTGAAGCGCCCACTCTCTGCAGCAACTGGAATTCATTTGGTTAAAAAGCAGCTAATTAATCTGTTTGATCTTGGTGTGGAAATGAACCATATCAAATCCCAGGTCAAAGCACTTTCCTTGTAGAATGTTTACTTAACCGTTTGCGGTGTATTTCATCAGATTATGAACTATAAAAGCGTTTACTTGTTCTTAATAGTCTGGTCTATGTGGTGGCATGGGCTGTTGTCCTAATAATAATGCTCTTAAATGTTAATGTAATTTTGTCCACACATAAGAAAAGTCACATTTAAAAGTGGATCATAAAAAGTTATAGTGGGTAATTTAGTTATGCACGGGGACTGTCCCTAGCACCAGTCTTGAAAAACAATTGATACCTCATCCCATTTATCAGAGGTCATATCCTGATTTTATTGTTATTGTTATTGTTATTTTGTTTTTTAATTCTCATTCAGGTTCCAGCTAATGTAAGAAACAAAGATTCAGACTGGCTTGCTAAGTTATCTAAAGTATTAATAGTAGAAACCAGAATTTGAATTCAAGATAGTTTCAAAGCTCTTGGTATTAAAAAAAAAAAAGCAAAAAACTCTTTCATTTTAAAATAACTATAAATCCCTAGGATGTTGCCAACGATGTACAGGGACGTCCTACCTATTTTCATATAGTTTTGTCTAATGGTTGCACAACTATATTTTAATATCAAAGCCAGAAATTGGCATCAATATAATCCAGAACTTACTGTGTAATCGATGTCCCAATTATAATATGGAATTGTGCTTGCTTAGCATTCCCTGAGGCCCTGTGTCCACCCCTGGCCCTGCAGAAAAAATAAAAACAAAAACCACCCCAAAGCAACAGAATCGTTATACTATCAAAAGGCTTCCTTTCCTATCCTATTATAGCCGCTGCCCTATCTTCCATCATCATCCCTAACCCTAGCCACCACCGATCTGTTTTCCATCTCTATAATTTTGTTCCTTCAAGAAGGTTATATAAATGAAATCTTACAGTGTATAAGTTTTGAGATTGGGTGTTTTCTCAGTGTAATTTATTTGCGATCCATTTCTTGTGTGTTTTAATAGTTCATTCCTTTATATTGCTGAGTAGTAGTATTTCATGATATGGATGCATCCGTTTGCTCAACCTATTGAAGGACCTTTGTATGTTCTAGTTATAGCTATTGCAAATAAAACTGCCATTAATCTTTTAAAGATATATATGACATATAATACATATATGGAGAGAGGGTGGGGAGGAGAGAGATATGCAGGTTGGCCCCCATGTACTTCTGCCCCCCGTAAATTCATGTGTTGTAAGCTGACCCCCAAGATGATGATATTAGGAGATATGGCCTTCAGGAGGTGATTAGGTCATGAGGGTGGAGCCCTCATGCATGGGACTAGTGCCCTTGTAAAAGAGGCCTAAGAAAATTGTTCTCCCCTTGTGCTGTATGAGCATACAGTGAGAAGGCACCATCTGTGAGGAATGGGCCCTCCCCACAAGTTGAATGAATTTCCCAGAATCTCAACTATGAGAAATAAATTTCCGCCCTTTGTAAATTACTCAGTGTATGGTATTTTTATGATAGCAGCCCAAACAGACTTAACACAATGCCCAAGAGTACAGTGCTGTGTCCCAGTGTAGTTGTGTGTTTGATTTTATACAAAACTGACCGAGTTTTTGAGCGTGTCTGTACCATTTTATATTCCATTCAGCAATATATGAATGGTCCGACTTCTCTTCATCCTTGACTGTGTTTGGCCTGAGAAGTATTTTTAACTGTTTTTGTGGTTTTAATTTGTATGTCTTCAGTGGCTCATGAGGATGAGCATCTTTTCACGTGCGTATTTGCCTTTTGTGTGTAGTCTTTGGTGAAAGACTTCCTCATGTCTCTTGCCCACTTTGTAATTGGATTGTTTGATTTGTTTTTGCTGTTGAGTTTTGAGGGTTCATTATATATTCTAGATAGAAAGCTTGTTTTTGGTTGTGTAGTTTGCAAGTACTTTCTCACAGGCCATAGTTTATCTTTTTATTCTGTAATAGGTTCTTTTGCAAAGATTTTTTTCATTTTGATGAAATCCAATTTATCCATTTCTCCTTTTATGTTATCGCTGTGAAGTCTAAAGACTTTTCTACTCTCAGATCCAGAGTTTTTTTCCCCTGTGTTTTTCTTTTTGTCCTCTACAGATTTTCTAATTTTACATTGTGCGTTTATACTCATGATCAATTTTGAGTAAAGTTTTGTATAAGATGTGAGGTTTAGGTTGAATCTTTTTTTCTCCTTACCCTCCTTAGCTTCTCTCCTGTTCCACCTCTCTCCTTTCTTTTCCCTTCCTCTGTCAGTGTCCAATTGCTACAGCAAAATTTGTGGAAAAGACGGTCTTCATCTTTTGCATTACTTTTTCACCCTAGTCAAAAATCCTTTAGAGGCTGGGATTTAGCTCAGTTGGTAGAGTACTGCGCTGCAGTCTCTGAGGTCCTGAGTTCAATTCCCAGCACCGCAAAAATGGGAGAAAGGCCTGGCATTCCGCTCCCAAGGCAATCCCGAAAATAGTCAGCCATTGAAAACCCTATGAGGGTCGCTATGAGTCAGATACCAACTTGACGGCACCTAACAACAAAAATCCTTTGGGTCTGTTGGTGTAGGCCTTTTTTCCGAGTCCTCTCTCCCTGCTCTGTGGATGTCTGTCTGTCTGTCCTCTAGTAACCCACTGTGTTGCTGACTGGAGCTTTAACATTGGACCATATATTTTCTAAAGGGATTTTTTTTCCAGAGGTATTTAGGGTAAAGGACCAGGAAGAGATGCACAAACTCTTCTTAAATGAGGGCTTTTAAGCATGAGTCATCATTCAGGAGTTTTGGTTCAGCTGTGACTTACTCTGAGAAAATCAGAAAGAAAACCACACAGGAAATGTGCAGAGGAATGAAGACAGGTTAAATAGTAAACCGGTGTGTAAGCCCAATGTTCCACGCAGCTGTCACTGAGGTCCCCAGGGAGTCAAACTTTACATTGATTATAAAGTCTAGATCCTTGCGTCTGTTTGGCCTGAAGTACTAGCATCTGATAATCAAAAAAGGAACGACATCGGCAGAAGATTTAAAAAAACAAAACAATACAGAAAAACAAGTCAGGGTCCAGATTTCATGTCCAGGAGCTCTTGTTTGTATATTTTAAGTCATCTCATTTGCCCTGAAACCTTCTTCATGTTCTGGCGGTCTCTGCTAGCCCAAATACGCCAACATTCTAGAGTTTCAGAGGAGAGATGTCAGCTAGTTTAACCTTTGCTTTTTACTGGTAGGAACTAGTTGTTGTTAGGTGCCCTAAAGTCGAAGGTCCAACTCATAGTGAACCTCATAAGGGTTTTCAGTGGCTGATTGTTTTGGGAGAAGGTTGCCAGATCCTTCTCCTGTTTATTGTAGCACTGGGGATTGAACCCAGGGCCTCTGGCACTCTACCAACTGAGCTAAATCCTGGTGGTAGGAACTAGAGTCTTCTGTAGAAAGACTGATACTTCTGCAGATCCACCGGGTCTTGGGGAGAGGGAGGGAGGGAGGTGTGCTACAGTTGACCAGAGACTGGCAGCTTCTGCTGGGTCGTAAGCTTGCTCTTACTCCTTTCCTTATGAGATGGTCCAGAGGCCAGGGTCAGTATTGGGCATCTCTACTCTGTAACACATACTACACAAAACTGTGCCCCATCCAACTCTCTTGAATAGGACTCTGGCCACAGACTTGTGCTGGAATCAGACAAGAGTTGACTGTGCTCACTGAGCCTTGCCTATTGTGGACTTTAGCTCCGCCCTTGCTGGGGAGGAGCTGCTTCTGATACCTGCCCCCATCCCATCCAAGGACTGACTTTGCGTTTCCTTGGACTCCCTATGTGGCTTTGTTCCTCTCTTTTCATCACCAGCCTGCTACAAAGACTGATCCTTACTGTAGTTTCTGTTAATGTCTCCTAGTGTTTAGACCTGAATCCTAAGAAGTCACATTAAATCTTTTTTTTTTTTTTTTTTTTTTTTTTTGTGGTACTGGGGTTTGAACCCAGGGCCTCGCACTTGCGTGCTTTGCAAGTGCTGGACCACTGAGCTGCACCCCTAGCCCATTTTTTTACTTTTTGAGACACAGTCTCACTAAGTTACGCAGACTGCCTCTGGTCTCAAACTTGTAATCTTCCTGCCTCTGCCTCCCAAGGCGCTGGGATTACAGGCCTGCGCCACCGCGCCCGGCCCGAGAAGTCACATTAAATCCTGTGGAAGAACTGCCAAAAATCAAAAGTATACTCACTGTCTATAAAGAACAGAATTAAACTTTTATTTTTGTAATGTTGGCGTTTAGTAATTTTTACTAAAAAGAAGTCACATACTGGGAAATTATTACTAAATGTTTATATCGGCTATAGCTATCACAAATCCAGAATAAGGGAAAGAATCCTTACTTTTATCTTTGGATGTTGTTGTTGTTGTTGGTTTGGTTTGTGGTACAAGGGATCAAATCCAAGGCCTTGCTCATGCTAGGCAAGCACTTGAATTTTGTTTTTTATCCTTAAATGATTCTTAAAATTTTTTTTGGTAATTTTATATATATATATATATATATATATATATATATATATAAATGTGTGTGTGTGTGTGTGTGTGTATATATATATTATGGGCTGGGATTTGGCTCAGTGGGTAGAGCGCTGCACTGCAGTCTCTGAGGTCCCGAGTTCAATTCCCAGCACTGCAAAAATGGGAGAAGGACCTGGCAATCCACTCCCAAGGCAATCCCGAAATAGCCATTGAAAACCCTATGAGGGTCGCTATGAGTCAGATACTGACTCGACAGCACCTAACAACAACAACAACAACAACAACATATATATATATATATATATTTATTTATAAATATGCATTTATATATCTATATACTTTTTTATATTTATATACTTTTTAATATATATTTATATACATTTATATATATTTATATACTTTTCTTTTCTCTCTCTCTTTCTTTTCTTTTTTTTTGCTGTACTGAGTGGCTGAACCCAGGGCCTCCTGCATGCTTCACATATATATTTATATACATAAATATATGTATATATACATATATACAAATCTATAGTATATAAATGTATAATATATAAAAATATAGATTATACAGTGGTAAAATAAATTCATAAGAATAAAAAGGAAAAAAAAGAAAACAAGAGCTATTGTGATGGTGTATCCCTGTTGTCCCAGCACTTAGGCCACTGAGGCAGGAGGATCTCAAGTTCAAGGCCAGCCTGAGCTATACAGACAGAGCCAGGAGTGATTTTGACTTTTACTTTTAGAAATAAGCCTCATTCTCATTTATGTCAATGATATTCTTGGATTCTTGATATGCTATTTCTGTTTCTTAGTTGTGTTCATTATTAACTGTTACACAGAACTGTCATTAGAAACAGGATTGAACGCCATTTTGCATGTTTTGGTTTCACGTCTGAATTTGGGCAGGCTTTGGATATTAGTGGAGTGCAATATGAACTGACTGATCACTTTTCCAATCCTGTTATTTTCCAGTGTGGTTTAGAAAAAAATCTGTACATATGAAGTCAAGAAAGCCTTCTGGTTAATGAATTTAGTGCATTTCAGATTTTCCTCTCATAGAGAACCCTGGAAAATCACTTCAGAAAAGAGAGTTATTGGTCATGTATAGCAGAAACTGCTTTGCTTGCATGTACAGCTTAGAGTATTCTGCAGGCTGCCATGGATTCTGGCCCAACCTCTGACAGAATTAAAACCTGTTGATTACCACACCAAGAATTAGAAACAAAGCCATGTTGTGCAATGTTTGTTTATCACTAGATTTCTCCCAGACCTGGTGCTGAACATAGACGATCATTGACACAAGCATTTGTTTACTGAAACCCAATAATTTGAGGACTGTTGTGTGTTGTTTATGGCAGGGATCACTTGTAAGGCAATTTTAAGAATGTGACAGCTTTACTGAGTTATAAGTCACAGGCATACAACTTACCCACTTAAAGTGCACAATTCAGTGCTTCAGTATATTCTAGTTGTGCAGGCATCAACCACTTTTCTCTCTCTCTTTCTCTCTGTCTTTCTTTTTTTTTTTTTTTTTTTTTGCGGTACTGAGTGGCTGAACCCAGGGCCTCCTGCTTACTTCATAAGAGGTCTACCACTGAGCTGCACCCCTAATGTCTTTTTAACTTTTTATCTTGAGAATGGTGCAGCGGTAGCCCTGTGGCATCCGATCTGGTCAGATCTCGGAAGCTAAGCAGGGTCGGGCCTGGATAGTACCTGGATGGGAGACCACCTGGGAACACCAGATGCTGTAGGCTTGGGAGAAGGACCTGGCAACCCCCTCCCCAAAATCAATCTGCCATTGAAAACCCTATGAACAGCAGAGAAGCACTGACAATAGTGTTTCCCCTGTTGTACAGAGGGTCGCTATGAGTCGGATACCGACTTGATGGCACCTAACAACAACAACAACAACAAGTTACATAGGCTGTCTCTGGCCTCAAACTCGTGATCTTCCAGCCTCTGTCCCATGAGTCACTCTGATTATGGGCATGTGTCACTGTAACCCAGCTAGAAATATTTTTATTACCTGAAGAAAACTCATAGTCAGTATAGTTACCTCCATTTGCTCCACATCACCAACCTAAAGGCACTATTAATCTACTTTCTGTCTCTGTAAAGGTGCTTATTCTGGACATTTCATGTAAGTGGAATCATATAATAGGTGGTCCTTTGTGATTATCTTGTTTTACTTAGGATAGTATTTTTGAGGTTCACTCATTTTCTAATGCATAACATTGTTTCATTTCTTTTTATTGCCTGATAGTGTTCCATTGTATAACTACATTTATTAATCCATTCATAAAGTAATGGACATTTAAGTTGTTTCTACTGTTTGACTATTACTACTAATAATAGTCACTGCTGTGAGCATTTGTGTGCAAGTTTTTGTGGGGACATGATTTTTTCCCCCAGTAATCTTATTTTGTAGTAATTTTTTAGTATACAAGTTATTGGATCTCATTATGACATTTCCATACATGCATTTCATTGTACTTTGCTCAGTTTCACCTTCCCGATTACCCTCTCATGACTCGCTCTACAAGCCCCTCCCTCCCCACCAATGGTCCCTCTTTGGCTTGAATGTTGCCTTTGTGTGTGTGTGTGTGTGTGTTTCTGTCTATATATGTATATATGTATCTATCTATCTATCTATCTATCTATCTATCAATCAATCAATCATCTATGTCGATTTTTCCTTAAAGGCAAAATATTTCCTTTCCTTTCTCCTACCCCTTTTGCCTGCACTTACCCTTTTCTTTAGTCCATTATTTCTCCCTTCATAGGTCCCTTTTACTTTCGTGTCCTATTTGTTTTAACATTGAATATATGTTGAAGCCTAACATCCACATATGAGAGCAAACATGCAATGTTTATCTTTCTGGGTCTGGTTTATTTCACTTAAAAAGATGATCTCTAGATCCATCCATTTTCAGCCAATGCCATAGTTTTGTCCCTTATGGTTGAGTACAACTCCATGGTGTCTATATACCACAATTTCCTTATCCACTCATCTGTTGATGACATCTAGGTTGACTCCATATCTTAGCTAATGTGAACAACACCCCAGTAAACATGGATGAGCATGTATCTCTATGGTATATTATATTCCTTCAGATATATTCCCAGGAGTAGTATAGGCAGGTCATATGATAGTTCTATTTTTAGATTTTTGAGGAACCTCCATCCTGATTTCCGTAGTGGCTGATCCACCAGCAGGGTAGTAGGGTTCCTTTCTCCCCTATCCTTGTCAGCCTGTGTTATTGTTTGTTTTGTTGCTAATGGCCATTCTGACTGGGGTGAGATAGTAGCTCAGTGTAGTTTTGATTTGCATTTCTCTGATGACTAAGGATGTTGAGCATTTTTTCAGGCTTCCTGGTCTAACTCAGTCTCATATGATAGGTTCCCTCTCAAGATGGCACCAGGTCTTGGTCCTCCATGACATGGAGCATGGGAAGAAGAGTCACTTCTCCAATGTTGAACCTCTCAGTTGAGAAGAGCCACTGTCTCACCAAATCCCCAGAAGAGTTCAAGGACTGTAGGATTGTCCTGTGGGACTGCCAGTCTGATGGCCAAGGCTGTCTGGTTGACCTCTTTAGATGAGGGCTGTGTTTCCCCTTCCCCACAGGAAGCTGAGATTGGGAATCTGTGCTGCTCAGTCCCTCCCATTGTTGAGCTCCATTCTGCAACAGTGGATCACCTCACATTCTCCTCTGTGGTCTCTATACTTCTCTAGACCTTCTTTCTTTGGAAAAGAGTCCATTTCTTCCTATTCTAACTCCTTTGTTTTACCACATCACATGGAGGCTGCCTTTAATCTGCCATCTTAACCCAGAAGTCCCATGTTTTATTATTCTTGGGAATATACCTAGGAGTAGAATTTCTGGACTATGTGGTAATTATATTTAACCTTTTAAGGAATTGTTTTTCAAAGTGGCTGTACCATTTTACATTCCTACTAGCAGTGCATGAGATTTCCCAATTTCTCTGCATTTTTACCAACACTTCTTGTTACTTGTTTTTGTTTGGTCTGTGTTGCAATTTTTTTTTTCATTCCTGTGCATTACTGGCATTTTTCCTTCAGGGGATTGGTGTTTATATACTTCAGAAAGTAGGGCATGGGTTTCTTGTTGTTGTTAGGTGCTGTCCAGTCAAGTCTGCCTCATAGTGATCCAGTGTATGACACAGGAAGCACTAACACACACTGTGCCGTATCCAGCACTATTGTCAGTGTTTCTCTGCTATTCATAGGGTTTTCAATGGCTGATTGTTTCAAGATTGTTTGGGAATGGGCTGCCATATCCTTCTCCAATTTTTGCAGTGCTGGGAATTGGACCCAGGGCCTCCAAGAGCACAGAGCAGCACTCTACCAACGGAGATAAAAATGAAATAGATCCTCCTTTGGGATAATCATTTTGTTCTTTTTCTTTGTAGCTTAATTGTATGTGCATGCACACACACATGCACCCTCCTTCCACAAAGAAATGTTGAGTTTGCCTATTTTTGAACTTTGTATAACTGAAACCACACTTATCTACATTCTTTAGCCAGTTCTTTTGCTTGACCTTAGTTTGAAAGGTACTGTGCAAACCTATTCATTCATTGTTTTTGATAACATGTAGTATTGTGGTTTCTTATTTCTTCTTTCCTCTTCTGATGAACCTTGACTGGTTCTGGGTTTTGGTTATTATGGCCATTGTTGCCTTGAGTATTTTTGTTTGTGTCTCCAGGTTTGCAAGGGTTTCTTTGCAATAATTAAGAAGGAGTAGAATTATAGCTTTACTAGTAATACTAAACTCCTTCTCAAAATGGTAAAATTCTTTTCTTCCCACAGCTTTACCAACCCTTGATATTTTCAGACTTTAAATATTTTGCTAGTCTAGTTTTGCTTCTGCAATGATACTTCATCATGGTTTTAACTTAATCTTTCTTGAGTGTTTTATTGCTTTAAATTTTTCACCTACACCCAGTGCATTTAAAGTATTTTTTTCCCATTGAAGAAAATTAGATATTGGGTTACCTGAAAGTCCTGTCTGTGCTATAGAAAAATCCTTGAGATAGTATATTCCTTAGGTTATCATAACTGAGAATTAGATCACGTCAATGATAAGTAAGTGCTATCAGATTTTTTCAATATTGTGACAACTCTGGCCATATAAATTTTTGTATAATAAATTTACAAAAATTGCTAATTTAGCTTACCAACTTGTTTTATGCTACAGGCATTATCTCTGGTTTGCCAATATTTAGTCTAAGCCGAATCTGTCTGATTTATTGTTTATGATGAATCGTGTGTGTGTGTGTGTGTGTGTGTGTGTGTGTGTGTGTGTGTATTTTTTTGAGGTTCTGGGGGTTGAACCCAGGGCCTCGCGCCTGCATTCTTTGCAAGTGCTGGACCACTGAGCTGTGCCCCAGCCCATTTTTTATTACTCTTTGAGGCAGGATCTTGCTAAGTTACACAGACTGCCTCTGGTCTCAAACTTGTGATCCTCCTGCCTCTGCCTCCCGAGCCTCTGGGATTACAGGTGTGCGCCACTGCACCCGGCTAAGTACTTATATTTCAGAAGAATTTGCAATACCCAATTTAATAAGATTTTAGATATGGATACCGACTCGATGGCACCTAACAACAACAACAACAACAAGTGCCTTTCTAGGGGTGCATGCGTCAGTATAGGTAGATATGGGACATAGTGCTGAAGGATATGGCATTTTTATCTTTTATTTTGTGCCAGAGGAAGTTTAATCCTTTTAACAGAGAAAACTTAATATCTTGAAAACTTAACAGTAAACTAAAAATGAATGTTTCTTCATTTAAGAAAACAAGTGAGACGGTTACTTCAAGTGTGAGGAAATAGGATGATAGCAGAGGCAGGAGGATTGCAGGTTTGAGGGCAGAGGCAGCCTTTGCAAGACTCTGTCTCAAAATAAAAACCTAAAAGAAGGGGTGGAGATGTAGCTCCTTGGTAGAGCACTTGCCAAGTGCAAGGCCCTGGGATCAATCCCCAGTACCAAACAACAATAACAAAAGAATTAATCCACAGGTAATTACTATACAGCTCTTGTGAGAGGAACGTGTCCTAGTCACTCTATCTGGACTTTTGCTATTTTTTAACTTAAAAAACAACTATAATTGTATCATCTTGTTAGATGATTTGTGTAGTGCTTTAAGAATGAAAGATCAACAGGTTACCTCCTTTGCCTCTTGAATATAGATGAATTTAAGGCTATGATATTTTCTCTCATTCCATCAAGTATTCTGTTGTACTTTTTAGTTAGCAGTAATTGATCATCTTATTCTTGATGGTTATGTGTTTATTATGATATCTCAAGAGTACTTATATTCTAACAGGTATAAGGAAAGCCTACTGCAGAGCTGGGGTTGGGATTTAGCTCAGTTGGTAGAGCGCTGTGCTGTAGTCTCTGAGGTCCCAAGTTCGATTCCCAGCACTGCAAAAATGGGAGAAGGACGTGGCAACCCACTCCCAAGGCAATCCTGAAACAATCTGCCATTGTAAACCCTATGAGGGTCGCTATGAGTCGCACATGACTCGACGACACCTAACAACAACAACAATCCCAAAGCCAATTCTGTGTTTGAATTAATTTTTTTTTTTTTTTTTTTTTTTTTTTTT
>VMDO01012359.1:0-37260 GCA_007922755.1 Pedetes capensis | reverse complement strand
AATTTAATTCTGGATTGAATTTTACTGTGTCATACTATACCGTACAGAGCAGAAATGAGTCTATTTCCCTGCACTAAATTTCATTTCCAAGATCATACACATTTTTGTCATGTTTTCTTTGTGTAAGAGCTGATTTTATTAATCATTTTATAAAGTTGTCCACGTTTAAAAAACAACATTGACTGACAGTTACAAAAAAAGAGAGAAACTACCAGGCATTGTTTGCTTATATGATACAGATTTTCACTACCTTAAATTTTGCTATAATTTTCTTGAATTACATTATACCCAGAAAGTCAAGAATAATATATATCTGCTAGAAAATACCTTAGTTGTCAGGAGAGATTATTTCCTTTTGTTCTTTTGTGAAGTTCTTGTTTTTATTTATTTTTTATTTTATTTTATTTTATATGCAGCACTGGGGGGCTGAACCCAGACCCTCACACATACTTTGCAAGTGCTCTGCCACTGAGCTGCTCCCGTGTCCTCTTTTTAATTTTTTAAATTGAGGCAAGGTCTTACTAACTTATCCAGACTGCTTCTGCTCTCTAACCTAACCTGCAGTCTCTTGCCTTGCCTCCTGAGTTGTTGGGCTTACAGACCTGAGCCACCACGCCTGGTGTTTTATTGTTTGGAGGGTATTTCTGTTTGCTAGGTGAAGGGGCACTATCAGCCTTTAAGACTATGGGGGCCTAGAGCTGGGGGCGGGGGCGCACGCCTGTAACCCCAGCGTCTCAGGAGGCAGACGCAGGAGGATCGCAAGTTTGAGACCAGAAGCAGTCTGTATAATTTAGTGATACCCTGTCTCAAAAAGTTAAAAAAAAAAAGGGCTAGAGGTGCAGCTCAGTGGTCCAGCACTTGCAGAGCATGCAGGCGCCAGGCCCTGGGTTCAACCTCTAGTACCACCAAAAAAAAAAAAAAAAAAAAAAAAAAAAAGGACTGTTGGGGCCTGAAGAAAGGTAGTTAGATATGAATGAAGGGCGTCTGCTTTCTACTGATAAACATGTTGATGCTTTACTTTTTGAAAATCTTTTTATTGTTTTATTTTATTTTACTTTTTGTGGTACAAGAGGATTGAACCCAGGTCCTTGCACATACTTTGCCAGTGTTCTACCACTGAGATGTGCCCCCAGCCTGTTTTTTCCTTTTAATTTTGAGACAGTGTCTCCCTAAATTACACAGCCCGACTCTGGCCTTGAACTCAAGATCCTCCTTTCTCTCCCTCTTCAGTCACTAGGATTACAGTCTTGACCACTGTGCCTGGCCCATATTGATGCTTTAGAAATCTTCTAGTTGGTTAGACTTTTCCTGTAAGGGAATTAGAATAGCTGCCCCCAAATAGTGAAAAAAGTCAGCATTTCCAAGCTACCCTTTTTGTTCTGAATTAAGCTGAGCATAGTCTATGTCTGAACTTGTGAATCTTTTGCATTTTCCAATATATGTTGAGCTGTTTTATCACTGTTATAATACCTAGTGCCTCGCTCACAATGGGCCACTTGGTAGGCCCTCAAGTTTTTGTTGAAGGACTTATTGAAATGAATGAATGAGGAATTAGCCTTTATAGGAGTGTATGAGCACCTACAAGGTGTGTGGAGTTGTTTGACTTCCTGCCATTGCAATGGCCGTTGCTGTTACAGTCGGAAGGGACTCACTGGTGTCTCACGTCACGGCTGGCCTGTTCTGGCCTCTCCAGAACCTAGGGCTATGGAATCCAGAGTCCATTTTTCTCCTAAGATTAATTATGACTAGATAAGGTAACGGGTGAAGAGTGGGGATCTCTAGGAACTCTTAGTGGTCTCAACAGTCATCTCTTGATCTATCAAGTAGTTCAACATTTGGGGATGTGTTCATTTCTCTTCTTCAGATCTTTGCCAGAGAAGATAATTTTAAATGATATTGAAAATGTTGGTGTCATTTTTTTTTTCACAAAAGGCTCACATTTAGGTGGTAAAGGAAAGGACCACAGTGCCCTTACTTACCATTTGTATCATCTCATTTAATCATCCCTGCAGGTGGGAGAAATGGCCAGCCCATTTTATAGATGCAGAAACTAAGGCACTCCTATGTTAGATTATTTGAGAGTAGAACATACAGTCCAGGAGGGCTGCAGTTATGCCAGTCTTCCTCATTGTCAGTATGAAGCATATTACCTGGCACGTGCTGGGTAAATACCAATTAGCTTTACTTTTCCTTGAGATCACATGACTGGTGGAAGGTGCTGAGATTTGCCTGTACTTTTCACCTATCTCACAGCCCATGAGCTCTTTTCACTATAGTTCTTGGATGTTTTCTATCTTACAGCTCTCTGAAGAAGTGGTTATGCTTAACGTTAAATATTTAACACAGATGGAATCCTGACCTAGCACCTATTTTCATGCTGTGGAGTAAGGTTTTCTTAAAACAGAACATGCTGATATGGATGACTGTTTATTGGTGCTCATAGTGTTTAGTAGTAATCTTAGGTAGTACACTTTTTGGTATTCCTTTTTCAAGTTGTAGCAGTCAGTGAAAATAACTAGAAGAAACTAGCCATTGCTGTCCTCTGGTGTGATATACTACTGCTGCAGTCCTAGCAGTCAGGGGTTACAGTCTGCTGCTCCTTTTGTCCCACAAATGGATAGAAGGGCTCCGCCAGATTAGGGATGATTTTTTTCCTCTTCTAATTCCTTCTCTATTAAAGCTGAAGGAACAAAAGGTGTTATTTCCCCACCATTCTTGGGCACTGTTGTCCCTAGTCTGATGGAGTAGCATGAGCAGACCATGCAAGTGGTAGGCTGGAGGTGGCTTTTAACATCTCCCGGGAACCAATTTAAAACTTTCAGACACTTTGTGAGTCAGTTGTTAAACATGGTCATTGTTGTTGTTGTTGTTGTTGTTGTTGTTGTTAGGTGCCGTCGAGTCGGTATCCAACTCATAGCGACCCTCATAGGGTTTTCAATAGTTAACTGTTTTGGGATTGCCTTGGGAGTGGATTGCCAGGTCCTTCTCCCATTTTTGCGGTGCTGGGAATTGAACTCGGGACCTCAGAGACTGCAGCTCAGCGCTCTACCAACTGAGCTAAATCCCAGCCCCAACATGGTCATTATTAAACATTAAAATATAAGGCTTACAATTTAAGTTACAGTCATGAGCTTCATAATGATGTTTTGGTCATCGGTGAATTATGCATTTACTACCCTGTCCTTTTTGTTATTTTAGAGTATGTGCATTCTGCTTATAAAAATCACTACTGTAAATCTGTGCTGTGCTACACGGGGGCAGTCTCCTACATCTTATATGTGCTGCACTTTTTGATTACATCAACGGGCCATTTGGAGCACTTGACCTGCGCCATCTAGCTTTGTGTAAGAAAGCTTTGTGATGTTCCGATGGATGAAATAAGGGAACAACACATTTCTTAGAACAGGTACCCATCATTAAGTGACCCGTGACTGTTTATGCAATAACAGAAGTCATAAATACCTGAAACTTGTCATTTCTGGTTCTTTTCCTGCTTGGTGGTCTTGAGGTTTTAAAATCTGTTTTCTCCATGTGGTAGAATGCTGTGCATATATCTGGAAGTACTCTGCTGGTGTGCCTGTCTTTCCAGCTCTATGTTTGGTAATGTCACATTGGTGGATCGAAGTTGGCCATGGTAGGAATATTTATTCCAAGGAAATTAGTAAACACTAAAATCTACTCCTTTGCTAGCCCATTTCCCCCTGTAGAGCTGGTTGTTAAATATTTATCACCACATGCTCAATGGGATGCCTAGAAGTGAGGAAGAGATTGAGTGCTGACATCTTCTGTATTATTTGCTTGGCTGTTTTCATGCTATTTAATCATTGCAAGAACATGAAATAGCTAGGAGACAGGAAGACAGCAGTGAGGAGGAAAATGGAGACGGAGTGATATGCCTCAGCAAGGAAGGGTCTACAGTGAATCTGTACTGATTGAGGAGTTGGTATTTTAAGTTCTTTTTTGAAGATTTTTAAAAAAACAGTTACAGCTTTATAAGCCAATGATTAGCTAACACCTGCTTCCCACTTAAAAGCCTTTTACAATAATCACATAGTTTTGTTTTTTTTTCCTGTGCTAAGGTTATTGCACACAAGCAGATCTATCATAATTTCATTATTTTCTGGCATTCAGGGAGTCAGACTTGCTTTTGAGCCTGAACTTTGGATTCTTGACTCAGTCTTGGTCAGCTGGTGGTAGTTTGTGTGTGAGTCTCTCTCATTATTGAGTTTCTCATAACTTAAGCCCAGTTGTGAAGTAGATTGCTCAAGGTCCCCCCCCACCTTTCTTAATATCATTATTTTGCTTGTGCCGCACAATCAGATTTTCTTGAGCAATACCTTGGAATGCATCCCTGGTGTTGGAGATTTTTTCACCAGAAAGCTGATTGTGGCACGAAGTTATTGCTGTCCCAAGGTTGCCTGAAACCTTGTAGCACACTGAACACCACATTGATGCTACAGATGTGCGCCACATCCTTGAGGGGAGCGACTGGGAGGTTGCCTGAGCAGGGCTATTGAACGCCTGCCAGAGGTCTCCACTGAGAGGGAGGCCTGCCTGTAGAGCCAAGCCAGCTAGTCCATTTGGGGGCGATGGGATGAGAAAGTCATTAGTTACTCAGTACTAAAATAGATGCCGGGGTTGAATGCTTCCTAATGGGATGTTTTTAAGCAGGTCAGGCTTGTTTACTGCAGGGATTAGGTGACTTGGTTGGAGCACAACATTGAGAACAGTGGTTATGAGTCATAAATTTCCTGGTTACTTAGCCAATATCAAATAATTACAAACCATCACGCAGATAAGGCCATGCAACCTGAAAAGCCTCTTGCAGGAACTAACTATACGGGCTGTGCTGACTTGGGTTCCTTGGGAAGCAAGCTACCTAACACCAGGTGATAGAAGCAGGACACTGGCCAGATTTAGGTTGCTTTAGTCCATTCATGCCTGCAGCTATAGCACTGTGGCCTCCAATCCCGTCAGATCTCGGAAGCTAAGCAGGGTCGGGCCTGGTTAGTACTTGGATGGGAGACCGCCTGGGAACACCAGGTGCTGTAGGCTTGGGAGAAGGACCCGGCAACCCACTCCTCCCCAAAACAATCAGCCATTGAAAACCCTATGAATAGCAGAGAAGCACTGACTATAGTGTTTTGCCTCTTGTATGTAGGGTCTCTATGAGTCAGATACCTACTTGATGGCACCCAGCAACAGTCCATGCATGTCTAATGTGCAAGCTCCTGTAAAGCAGGACTTTGAAAAAAACAAGGGAACTACGCCTGAGGTGTAGCTCAGTGGTTGAGCACTTGCCTGGCATGTGCAGGGAGCACAGTTCAGTTCCCAGCATCACAAAACAAAACAAAACAACAACAAAAAACAAGGAAAGCAAAGGGACCTAAAAGCTCCCCTGACTTTAACACGTCATTTAAGCCACTGGAACTGCAGTTTGTGTCCTGTTTCCTGCTGTGTGACACTGAACTAGCTGCGTGCCCTTTACTTCCCTTCAAGCAGAACTCTCCATATTCAGATGTATTTTTGTTGCAATGCCGTGATAGGCATTATTTAAACGATATATTAAAAAATAGTAGCAAGGTTCTATCCTCCTTGACTTTTATTGAAAATGGAAAGGCAAGCCCAAAGGGGACAATTATGTCTTAATTCTGTAAGGATGTTTGCAATGTTTTTCTACCTAGGATCTGGCAGTAGAGGCTCTGTCACTCTGTAGTTGAGTGTCCCATGTTCATGATTATATGTTGTTGTTGTTGTTGTTGTTGTTAGGTGCCATTGAGTTGGTGTCCTACTCTTAGTGACCCTACGTACAACCGGTGATACACTACTGTCAGTGCTTCTCTGCTATTCATAGGGTTTTCAATGGCTGATTGATTTGGGGGAGTGGGTTGCCAGGTCCGTCTCCCAAGCCTACAGCACCTAGTGTTCTCAGGCGGTCTCCCACTCAAGTACTAACCAGGCCTGACCCTGCTTAGCTTCCGAGATCTGACCGGATCTGATGCCACAGGGCTACAGCTGCAGGCTCAAGATATAGGTCATATATTTGTTGTCTCCCATTTCCTATGCTTCCCTTTGCCCAAGTGAACAAACTCTGGGGTTCAGGGCAGACACTAACGTTTGCCTTTGCCAGAGTAACACTTGGGGTTGAGGAAGTGAGTCAGATTGTGATTCGTCGCCTGCAGATGAATCATTTCTTGCCTGCTTTGGTTGTCCCCAGTCTCCATCCCCCAAGGACCCTGCCCCCGCAAGCTGATGGGGAGAGAGGAAAGAGATGCCTAATCTGTACCTTCTTACTGTTCCTGGAGCCAGGTAGGCTTGCCCAATATGAAGGAGGGAAGCCACAAATACGCAGAAGTAGAATTATATATCATTTCTACTTCTTTCACTTGGTTGTCTTCTCAGAGCTGCCTAGATAAGCCTGCAGAAGACCTCAAGTGAAACACATCTTGCACACGGAACTCTCAGGTACTGAAACATGCCCTTCCGTTACTAATCCCCTCCCCGCCCCATGGACCTTTTAATAGCTAGTTTTGAGTTCAAACTATAGCAGTAGAATTTCATTATGCAAATCTTTGAGCCACTTTTATGGTATTACTACGTTAGTGTGAGTCTCATGCTAAATGTCTTCTCTGTTTACTGTAAGATAATACTTTGGTGTGCAGTCAGAGAAGAAAAAAGTCCTTGGAGGACCTGGCTAGTGACCACGTGTGTGGCTGAGACCTATACACAAAGGCCTTCTGTGCAGGGTCTGCATGGCCCTACCAAGCTGGTAAGCTGAGCGGAGAGGGGAAGTCCACAAAACTGAGGAGCTGAGGCCCCTGTGTCCGTGATTTCACAATGAAGTTGCTCCTTTGTTAACAAAATGTTAACAAAATGAAAACAACATGCAAGTGCATAAACATTTTGTGTAATTACATTAAGGTACGCTTAGAATGTGCTGATGGAGACTTCAAGGATACCTGGTTCAAGAGCACATATTTCTCTTCTCTGAAGTTGTTAACTCCTGTTTCATGGCATTTATAATCCATTATTCGCACTTCTTACTTAACAGAAAATTCTCCTTTATTTTTGTTTTCCCCTTATTGTAGATGTGGTCCACATTGCAACTGGAAATATTGATGTCCAGCACTTTTCCTCTATTGTTTTTATTAAAGATCAGGATATCTTTTTCAGTACTCTCTTCATACATCAGCACGAACAAGGAACATAGTATTGGTGGAGATGGGATTGGGGGAGGTTAAGAGGGAGGAATTGCATTCTTTTGGCATTCCTGAGAAGAAAACAGCTGTATTAACCTTTTTTTTTTTTTAAGTACAGGGTATCTCCCCTGACACTTAGAATTTACAGCTGAGTACAAACAGCTTGGCATTGTGCTTGGAGTTAGCGTGCGTTAGTGTTGCAGTGTGCGTTAGCGTTGCAGTTCTGACTGTTTGCCAATAGAAAACAGCTGTATACATTACTAAGGAAAGGATTTTGAATAAAAAAGAATCCCCTGGCGGGGTTTCCCCCTATAAACACCAGGTGTGTACAGTGGGTTTCCCTGTGTCTGCCTTGTACTTCAGCACCATTGTATGGGGAAGTAAGTGGATGCCAGCATTTGAGACATGGACTTGGGGTCAAAATAGATAGGTTTGTAGCAAAATAGGTATGTTGTGGTTGACTAGAGACATTTTAAGGTTTATTATTTTAAGAGAGCCTTTGTGCCTTGCCAGTCATTCCATTCCTCCTCCTCTGCCTCTCATAAAAAGAAAACATTGTGTGCCTGCAAACATATGGTCTGCTATCAGCATTAAACACCCAAACCCCTAAATCATTTAGCAGCTCTCACTGCTGTCAGTAAGTAAATGGTGGTGTAGGCATTTACAATTTGATGTGTGTTTTCTGAAGCATCTCTCAAAAAGGGGATGTTCTTTTTGTCGTTCATGGGAGAGTCTGCATATTTGTCAAGTATAGTTAACACCGCCTGCAGCCGTACCAACCACTGTGGCATCCAATCCCATCAGATCTCAGATGCTAAGCAGGGTCAGGCCTGGTTAGTACTTGGATGAGAGACTGCTTGGGAATACCAGGTGCTGTAGGCTTGGGAGGAGGACCTGACAACCCAATCCCCCAAAACTATCAGCCATTAAAAACCCTATGAATAGCAGAGAAGCACTTACAATACTGTTTTGCCTGTTGTATGTAGGGTCACTTAGTCAGACACCAACTTGACAGCACCTAACAACAACATATTTAACCCTTGGCCAAAAATTACCTAGATCTCAATTTTTAGATTAAAATATATTACACTGGCCACATAAGAAATATCTAAATTTAGAAGCTGGAGTATCTAGGATTAGTTAGATCTTAATTTCTGGTGTGTGTGTGTGTGTGTGTGTGTGTGTATGTTTATGTGTATGTGATTAAAATAAGTATTATCTAAAATTACAAACCTGAAGGAAAATTGAAATCCTACTATTTTTGATTCCAAAGCAGTACATTTCCTGGGGGAAGGAGCATTCCTGACTGGTCCTGGGGAGGACATGAGGTAGAATTGGCATTTAGGAAATTTCTCTTTATGGGAGCACAGCAAAAATACATTTCTAAGAACTTGCCTGGAGAATTCCCAGCTCCTTTGTAACCTTACGTATGAAATAGCTTAATAGAAGCACAGGGTTAGACATACTCGTTTGATGTCTCGATACCTATTTTCATAGTACTCAGGTCATCCACTTGTTCTATCAAATAATGGTTTTAACCCAAGAGTCACAATTGAAATACATGGAGCCAGTTTCTTTTCCTCTTATATTTAAAAATTCTCCAATGAAAGATGGAAAAGGCAAGCTCAGGAGTGAGTTGCTAAGGGTTATTCTCTTCTGAATGATGTCAGTCTTACTATAGCTGTATTTAATCTACTATTTCTCATCTCTCTACTTTGGACCCTAAAATGGTTCTTTAGGTTGTTTTCAGAAAATTCCAATAAAATCACTTCTAGAAAACTTTTGCTAAGGAGTTTCTTCAGGGAATTGTCCTGTTCCCTTTTCAGAAATCAGAGAAAAAGAAATTGGAATTAGTGTATAATGTTAGAAATAAAGTACATTAATGAAGGAATGCCTGTAGCCATAGCCCTGTGGCATCTGATCCTGTCAGATCTCAGAAGCTAAGCAGGGTCAGGCCTGGTTAGTACTTGGATAGGAGATTGCCTGGGAACATCAGGTGCTATAGGCTTGAGAGACGGAGCTGGCAACCCACTCCCAAAAATCATCCACCATTGAAAACCCTATGAACAGCAGAGAAGCACTGACACTAGTGTTTCACCTGTTGTACGCAAGGTTGCTGTAAGTCGGATACTGACTCAACAGCACCTAACAACAACAAATGAAGGAATATTATGCATCTTGGAATTAAGATGCAAATTTGTAGAATTCCCTTTTCTTCTCATTGTAAGGTTGTTTCTTCTTTTAGAGGTGCTCCCCAACATTTCTATCTGAGATTTTTTTGTCACAGAAGTCCTAAACCTGATTGTAATTATTTAAAACTAAAACTCAGTGGATACTGAATACCTTAGTAGAGATTTGTCTTTTCAGGTACAAGAGGTGACCAACTGGATTTGAGCATTCTGATGGGTTTTTTGACTTCCAGGAGAAGCCTTAATTCCAGTATTTTTTGGGGGGTGGGGGCTGTACTTGGGGGTGGTACCCAGGGAGGGGCACATATGTACTTTCCAAGTGTTCTGCCACTGGGCTGCACCTCCAGCTACTTTAAAATTTTTTTATTTGGAGATAGGGTCTCGCTAAGTTATGCAGGCTGCCTCTGCCATGAACTGCAGTCCTCCTGCCTCAGCCCCCCGAGGTGCTGGGATTAAAGGCATGCCCCACCACACCCAGCTTTCATGTGCAATTTTTGAGCTACTGTGTGAGTCATGTTGGAAATGTGTAAAGCCTCCTGGTGTCCTAGGAATAGAGGGCTTTTGGTGTGGCGAGATTACTAAAAATGGGACGAGTAGGAGCCGCCAGTGAGACCCGTTCAGTGTTGATAGTGCGTCTCAGGAATGTGTTATTTATAGGGAAAACTCCGTCGGTGAACTGAGGATCCATTCACGGGTGCAGCAAAAGATGCCAGTGGGGGGAAATGTTTCCACGCTTTTTGGCACCTCCTCAGACCAGAGGAATGTGGGCTGCCCTGTGCTAGGGGCCTTGCGGACTGTGCCCTTTCCACACCTCGAGGTGCAGAATGACTCCCATTCTCCCTGACCACAAAGCGTATTCGTTACTCACCTTGTTATGATCGAAAGCGCTTGTTTGTATTTGTGAAAGACAACCCATTCTCTATTGGGAAGTCTCAACGATTAGAAGTTTCCAAATACTAGCCTAATTCTAGAATTAGTTCTGTTTCTGCGTGCTTTGTTCTCTGCTTCCTGGTGGGACCTCTGCTTAGCTGAGTCTTGTGAATTGAATCTTATTTATAAATGAAGTTGGACATGCAGACTGTTATTTTTAGCTTAAGAAACACACAAACATCCATTTAATACTCCCAAATCTGAATGGCAGTCTCATCTTGCTTGAAATTCTTTCTAGTACTGTTAAACCAAAGGAAGAGAAAAATATAAACAATTTGTTAATTACAGCAGCTGGTCCCTGGGTATCTTTATGTTAATGTTTATGATCCATGAAGTTGAAGGACTTTAAAAAAGAACATCTGGATTAGTGTCGTCTTATTAAGACCTTAGTCTTGAGAAGTGGAGTCTTCAGAACAAACAAACAAATGCCCTAAAGCGATTGAGAAGGCAAAGGCATAGTGAGATTTCTATACTCTTAGAAGAGGGTGAAGACAAATGGTCTTGGTTTGGTTGAGGGTGAGCAGCCTCTTACTCAATTTAATGTGGTCTTTAACTGCTGTGGTAAATGAGGCGAAGTGTTTTGCATATACAGTTAATTCCCAATTATTCATACATGCTTTATGCTCATTCTCTATAGACTTTGGACACTTCTCCCCACAGTTCCCCAACCACTGGCCATTTAGTCCCCTGGACTAGTTTCCTCTCTGGCCATCCTTTCTCACAGGGGTGTCTGGCTGCTAACCTCGTTTCATTTTTGCCCCCTTATCAGGCCCCCACTGCTTTGCTTCCTCTGGTGTGTTCCTGCGATTTACCTGACAGTTCAAGTTCTTGACTTGCACTGCTACACTTCCTTGGTTACCTGAGATTGGTAATAAAGAAACTGCTTGATTGTCAGGGAAAAGCTCTATGGAAGATAATGTCGGCTGCTCCTTGGGCTGTTGAATGAAGGAATGGAGGTGAAGAAGAGAAAGAGTGTATACGATATTTCCAAATTGTTCTTCAAAATGCTTTCTTTAGGACTTTGCAGCCCTGTCCGGATGGATGGGTGTGGAGGACGCATTATTGTTGTTGTTGTTAGGTGCTGTTGAGTCGGTATCCGACTCACAGCGACCCTACATAAAACAGGGGAAACACTATTGTCAGTGCTTCTCTGCTGTTCATAGGGTTTTCAATGACAGGTTGATTTTTGGGAGTGGGTTGCCAGGTCTGTCTCCCAAGCCCACAGTACCTGGTGTCTCCAGGCAGTCTCCCACCCAAGTACTAACCAAGCCCGACCCTGCTTAGCTTCTGAAATCTGACAGGATCGGATGCCACAGGGCTATGGCTGCAGGCTGGGGAGGCATTATAGTGAAATGCTTAATTATTGTTTTCATCCCTTGTTTCCTTTCTTTTACCCCCTTCCCCATCTTGGACCATTTCTCCTCCTCATTGATGAACGGCAAATTGTTAGAAAGGAGTCACGTAGAGTGTGAGTATCTGAGGAAAGTTCAGCTTGGGATGGAATTGTAGCTACAGCAGTAGAAAGAGCCTGGAAAAGCTCTTCATCTAGCAAATAGTTAGTTTATTGTATTCTTTGTGTTTTGAATACTGTGAGGGATACTAAAATGAGTTTGACCTGGACTCCGTTATTAGAGAGGTTCACATGTATCTGGAGGGAAACCTTTATAGACAACTATATACACAGAAGAGCCTAACTCTAAAGCTGATACATAAACACGAATACCGTCGTCAGAAGGTTGTAGCAGGTGGATGAAGTGTCAGGGATTTCCTAGACGTTATTTCTGCTGGGGAGGAAGAGTCAGTAGAGATGGGAATAATCTGCTCAAATATTCCTGTCTTCACTGGAGCTCAGGGAGTGTGTGCATCAGTGGTGGGGATGGGGAAAACAAAAACTCATAACAAATGAAGTGTTATCCACAGAGTTTTCATAAATCTGTGTCGATTCCTTTTTCTTGAGTATTGAAGGTCTACATAGAATATAAATTTTCTCCAGGTGAAAGCTCAGTATGGATACTCCAGCCCCCACTTGGCAAAACTATTGCTTAGAGTGAGCCTCCGTCCTGAGTGCCATTTCCAAACCAATCCTAAGCCAGTTGAAAAGGCCTTTGATTAGCCACCTGGGTTGCACATAAATCACCACTGAAACACGGATGCATTGGAATCACAGAAGAGCCCTTCATTTCCTCACGGGAGCCTGCTGTTGCTGAGTTTATTCGTTGTCTTACTAGTGCTTTTGGTGTCTCAAACCAAATGACATTGAACCCAGGGAATTTTAAGGAAGAGGAGCTAACAGAGACAAGTATAGTAATAATAAGACTGAAAAACCTCATTGTAGTTAGGTGCCACCGAGTTGGGTCCAACTCATACCAACCCTCATAGGGTTTTCAGTGGCTGATTGTTTCCAGATTGCTTTGGGTGTAGATTGCCAGGTCCTTCTCCTGTGTTTGTGTTGCTGGGGATCGAACCCAGGTCCTCAGAGGATGTGGAGCAGTGCTCTACCAACTGGGCTAAACCCCAGCCCCTTGAAAAACCTTAAGAAGTCAAAACAAGGATTCTGAGAGCAAGGTGGTATTCAGTGAGATTTCTGTGTAGTTTTTGGATACTCTTAGAGGCCTAACTTTCATGGAACATCACAGGTTATTCGTTGGATTCATGAGGTATTTCATTAGTGGCCTTGATTGAGGAGTCAGATAAAGATCATCTCTGAATTGAGTTAGAAAACTTAATTCTTGCTTGGCTGCAAATTTCATGGGAAGGATGAGGCAGGCGTCAGTGATTAGAGCTGGTTTTGGAGCATCTCTTTAGCTTTCTTCCTAGGATGATAATGGTCACACGAGCTAATGAGAATGCTTTGCAGTTGGAAAGTGCTAAGGGGACCATGAGTTCATCTGACATTGTAGCGCCATCTTTATTTATTATTTATTTATTTATTTTTATTTGTTTTTTGAGACAAGGTCTCGCTAAATTACACAAACTGCCTCTGGTCTCAAGCTTGTGATCCTCCTGCCTCCGCCAGCACCATCTTTATTAAAATGGGATCCCACATTACTTTTTTTTTTTTCTTTTGAATGACTTGCAAGGCTTGTTAAATATTCAGATTCCTGGGCCCACTGAATCTAAATCTCTGAAGACAAATGTCTGAGAATCTATATTTTAATAGCAACTTTTGGTGTTTCTTCTATTCATTGCACCAGAGCTACCTAGGCTGAGGATCTCAGCCTTTTGGAGTTTGCAGCTGCCAGTTGTGAAACTTTTCATTTACATAGCAGGGGAGTATGAACATGGCAGCTCAGACAAAGCGGGACGCTACATGACGGAATTGTCAAGCGTCTGTTCTCTTTTGAAATAGAGGAAGAAGATTCATGTCTTGAAAGCGTGTTGTTTTGTTCACCTTCCTTGTATGGTATAATTTCCAAAAGCAACCTGGGGAGGCTTTGATTTTTATCACCCATCTTCTTCTTCTTCTTTTTTAATTGCACAGGACTTGAGGGTCATAAAAATTAGGTAGGTATAGCCAAGATGCTCATGGATCCATGGATGCCTTGGAAACCAAACCCCAGCAGGCCCCCTGGGCATGATAGACAGCTCTATGAGTTTAAGGTTTGGGAGACATTTGTAGGAAACTGGTGACTGGGTCTCCTGAGAGCTCATGCATTGACGTTCTTAAGAGTAAGTGGGAGGAGAATTCACAAGTTTTACTTAAAACTCTCTGTGTAGTTTTCATAAGGCTTTCCAAGTCAGTGCTCAGATGCATTGTCTTTGCTGATGGTAAGACATAGATTGGTAAGTTAGAAGGCCTTGTCTAAAATTTTGCAGTGGGTCAGGGCTGCCCTGTGGGAATAGCAGGGGATGAAGATGGGAGGGAAAGGAAGGAAGGAAGGAAGGATGGATGGACCACTGCCGCATATGGAGACCCAGTGAACAGGGCATCACTGTGATCCTGATTTTGTTATGTCTTGGGACCAAAGGTATCTGGAGAAAATGATGGTAAAAGGGATAAAAAGTCTAAGTTATAATAGAAGCTCAAAGATAAGGAAAATTGAGGAAAAAAAACATTGAAAGCTTATGGGTTAAAAATCCATGCTGTATTCTCAGAACTTCAGGGTCTTTATGTCCACACTGCCACCTTCAATTCCTTCAGACCCTGAATGGGAAAGCTCTAGCATTTTTGATTTATCTATTTCTGCCTTGTAATTAAATATGAATACCATGTTGTTGTTAGGTGCCCTCAAGTTGGTACCATATTTACCAGAAAATTGGTTCATCTTTAAGTGTACGGGTTTGGAAAGGTTTCTTCTATATTTTGTAAGGGTTTAGTGCACAGAGGATCTCTTTATAACTATTTGATCTAGGTAAATGCAGAATATAAGATATAGAAGTTATGATCATTAAAATATCCATATTGAAAGCAAAACATTCATGTCAAATATGCAAGGTAGGTAGCATAAATGGGAATACCCAGGTCTTGTGCTGCACCCTCCTATCTGTAAAACACACACACACACACACACACACACACACACACACACGCTCCCTATCTGAAAGAGTTTAGGCATGTAATTGTACTTCCTAGGTCTTAGTTTCCTCATCTGTTCAATGTAGGGTACGGCTAAATGACCTTTTGGTTTTATATTCTGTAGCTATCACCAGTAGTTCTGTAGTGACCCTGGCCAGCCTCACCCTGACTTGGTCATACATGGGAACATTTCTCTCTTTCCTCTTTTCTTGGCATTGGCATATTTTGACTGGACTCATCTCTTGAACTTATTGGGGTCCCAGGCAAAGCCAAACTGTCCTCCTCTGAAATACATAGGAGAAGTGGGTGTGGCAGGTAGTGTTGTCTTTTGGCTCCCATCATGCTTCTTTTGCCCTTCTAGTTGAACACAGGATTCGTCTGATGTGCCCTGTGGGTCTGAGGTGTTTAGTAGGAATGCAGAATGTTGGGTCCCTTGCAGACCTACTGAGGCAGAGCTCTGGGAGGCAGGCTCTGGAGTCTGTGCTTCAGTAAGCACCTTAGTGATCCTCGGGCTCACTGTATTTTGAGAACCTGAGTGATCCACCTCTAAGAATATGCTGTGGTCTTAGAGGATAAGGGGGGAGTTAATGTGAGCAATCGATAATGAAATGCATGGATGGAAATGTTATAATGAGACCTATTAAGTCGTACATTAAAAATTACCAAAAAAGAAAAAGAAGAAAAAGGAGTGTGCTATGGTCTTTAGGTATAGTCCATGATTCACTTAAGGCAGGGACCATGCCGTGTGTGTGTGTGTGTGTGTGTGTGTGTGTGTGTGTGTGTGTAACTGAAGAATCTCAGAATAATTTATCATTATCTATGTTACTTTCTCATGTCACAAATATTTGCATGCTTATTGTTTATGAAGCCTTGTGTTAGTTGCTGTGGGAATGGAGAGGAGGCAGAACAGATAGATCTTGGCAACTGAGGGGATATGAGGGGGCAGGAGAGGTCCAAGTTACCCGGCTGGTTTGATCCTGGGTGTGAGAATCTTGTTGTACGAAAGAGAGATGGGCATATGGGCAGGGCAAGCAGTGACTTTGGGAGTATATAGAATGTTTGGTTCTAAAATATTCCTGAATTTCTGGAACCACTTATAAATCCCCATGATGTTCAGATTCACTGTGTCACAGTTGGGAGGGATCTTGTGGATACTGTCTTGGTCTCCTTGGATGTAGGGAAAACTGGCATCATATGCAGGCTGTGGTTTAGGTCAGGAACAAATATAATGGAAGAGATCATTTGTGTATGTATATGAGAGACCTTTCAGGCTTGATAGAAGCTGGTTTTCTTAATAAAGATACCTGAATCTCTTCTAGAATAAGTCCCGGACATGAGATTTGAAATGATATAGGCCTTCTAAGCAGATACATTTATTTGTTGTTTTTAAAAGCATGCCTTTAGAATTTTCTTTGGTCAAGTGGGGTGTTGGCATATCTTTTCTAAAGAGTGCTGGTGAGTGCTTGGCCCTCTCCCCTTAGGGTAAGGAAGAGGGGCATATGGAGGCCTTAAGTGGGAGAACCCAGAGAAGGACCTGGCAGCCCACTCCTTATACAATCCCAAAGCCATCAGCCATTGAAGACCCTATGAGGGTCCCTGTGAGTCAGACCCAACTCAAAGGCACCTAACAGCAACAACAAGTGGGAGAAGAGAGCTGAGGACGGCGTTCAGTGGGAGAGCACCTGCTTAGCATGCTCCAGGCCCTGTGGTTAATCCCCAGCACTGTGCCCCCAACAAAAAAGGAGTGGGATGGGGAGGGAGAGAATAGTCTATAGCTCACCCACTGAATGGTTCCTAGAGTGCTTCATAAACCAGGCTTGTACATTATCCCTTGGCTCTTAACATTGGCGTGGGCTGAGGCATGGTGGCTTGTTGACTCTTAAAGCATCGTGGGATTCCTCACCCGGAAGTGGGCTGGTGTGTGGGTTCCCTCCTTAGTAGGAGTGCCCGCCACCCCAGGAAATCAGCGTGGAGGTGTTTTTGCCCTTGGAGGGGTGACTTGCCATTTTCCCCCTGGAATTGACACGGCAGGTCAGGAGAGAGTGCCTTGCTGGCAGAAGGGGCAGCACCCACTGAAGGCCGGTCTTGGTGGGAGGAGAGTGGTTTCAGGAGCTGGCAAAGCTGCTGGAAGGATGGAGAGCCCAGAGGCCAGGGGGAAGCGTGAGTCAGTCTGGTGGCCCTCTGTGGTCCCCTCTCGCCAGCAGCTGGAGGTGGACTCAGCCCGGCTGGGGGGCTGGGAGGCCCTGTAGATGCCATTTGCCACAACACTGCAGAATGTCCTTCGTCTGGGAGCCCCCCCAGCTCTTCCTGTTGTGTGGGCACAGGTGACAAGAGCCTTGCAGGCTGTGGTTCACCGCTTTCCAGGGTGTCGGCCCAGAGAGGGCTGTGGCAGCTGTGATGGGCACCCTTTTGCTGGCAACACGTGCAAGATAATATGTCGGGATGTGATTCACGGCATGGCGCTCAATCCAGCAGGGCTGTAGCTAAGAACTATTAAAGGCAGGGGATTCCAACATGGAATCTGAGAAAGTTTCTCTCCTTTGAAGGTATCGTCCATGTTTTTCATGCCAACAGAAGTAAAAATATAGTGATATTTGGAGTAAATGTTTAGGGTTTTTATTTTTATTTTTTGGTGCATTTAGGGGTTGAATACTTACCACTGGGTTGCACCTGAAGCCCTTTTTTTTTTTGTGGTGCTGGGGGTTGAACCCAGGGCCTCACGCTTGCATGCTCTGCAAGTGCTGGACCACTGAGCTGTGCCTCTAGCCCATTTTTTTACTTTTTGAGACAGGGTCTCACTAAGTTACGCAGACCGCCTCTGGTCTTGAACCTGCGATCCTCCTGCCTTCGCCTCCCAAGCCGCTGGGATTACAGGCGTGCGCCACCATGCCTGGCTTCTGAAGCCTGTTTTCAATTTTTTAATTTTGAGTCAGGGTCTCACTAAGTTATGGGGGCTGTCTCTGGCCTCAGACTGGAGACCCTTCTTGAGCTAGTGATCCTCCTGCCTCTGCCTCCAGGTCGCTGACATCATAGGCATGTGCTACCCAGCTTTCTTATAACAGGATCTGTTTAATCTGGTGGCGGGACGTAATGAACATAAGGTGTGTACATGAGAAATTGCATGTTGTGCTTTATTAGTGTAGAAAAAGACTACAAAGAAACTCTAAGTGTTGTACAAAGCTCTCAGCCCCAGACCCACCCTCCTGCCACACTAGCGGCAGGCAAATGACAGAAAGCTGATTGTATTGTCTGTTTGGCAAGTCAAAGCAAGATACAGCAAGCTAGAAGATGAGCATCCTAGATTGCTTTCACCTTGCTGACATGAAGCCTCTGAAAATAAGAAATGAGCAGCTCCTGGGCGGTTGCTGTCTGGAATTTGTGTGGACAAATGCAGGCCACCCTGGTAAGCTGGGCTTTTTAAGAAGTGAGACTTTCTGACTAGTGAGTCAGAATTTCTGTTTGGTAGCTCTTAAGTTTGGAGATTTAAAGACATACTTCCTTGTAAGAAATTCAACTTGATCATTTCCTATAACGTGGGAAATGAAAATTGCCCTCTTTTTCCCAATTTCACTTCCTAGGTTTCTATTTACTGTGTACTAAAATCTATAATGGGGTTGGGATTTAGCTCAGTTGGTAGAGCATTGCTCTGCAGTCTCTGAGGTCCCGAGTTCAATTCCTAGCACCACAAAAGTGGGAGAAGGACATAGCAGTCCATTCCCTAGGCAATCCCGAAAACAATCAGCCATTGAAAACCCTATGAGGGTCACCATGAGTCGGACACGACTCAGTGGCACCTAACAACAACAAAATCTATAACTTCTCTATTTTACAAATACATGGAAGACACAGTGATTCTTATTTCTTTTGCTTTGAGTGAATAAAGTGATTGGATTTACTTAACTGTATGTCCAGTGTGGTTGAGAGAGAGACAGAGTGAGCACTGGCAGCACGTGCACCCTTTCAACCCACTTTTGGTTATTGTTGAAAATATAATTGTTGCTTCCTGGTCTTACTGCTCATTTACTTTGTAAGAAAATGTCATCAGTGTTTTGTTGTTAGATAACATAGTGTATCCTTTGGTTGCATTTTGTATTTTCATATATCCACGTTTTGCCAGTCTTACCTTGTTGTCAGGTACCATTGAGTTGGGTCTGACACAGTGACCCTATTCACAACAGAGCGAAGCACTACCACACACTGTGCCATATCCACAGTCTTTTTATGTTTGAGCCCATTGTTGCAGTCACTTTGTTTCTCTTCTCATTTTGAGTTATGCCACATCAGCTGACAGAGGGCCCAGGGGCTCTACTCCATTCCCATCATTACTCCATTCCCATCATTAAGGTCGACTCTACTTTGAGGGGACTGGGATTTAACTCAGTTGGTAGAGTGCTGTGCTGCACTCTCTGAGGTCCCGAGTTCAATTCCCAGTACCGCAAAAATGGGAGAAGGACCTGGCAATCCACTCCCAAGGCAATCCCAAAACAGCCATTGAAAACCCTGAGGGTCGCTATGAGTCAGATACCAACTTGACGGCACCTAACAACAACAACTACTTTGAGGAGGCAACTCTTCCCCAGTCATCTCTTGAATGCATTCCAGCCAGGGGATCTCATTTTCCCGCACCCTATGTGACAGTGCTTTTCTGCTATTCCTAGGGTTTTCAAGGGCTGATTGTTTTTGGGAGTGGGCTGCTGGGTCCTTCTCCCTAGTCTGTCATAGTCTGGAAGCTCAGCTGAAATCTGTCCACCATGGGTGGCTATGCTAGTGTCTGAAATACTGGTGACATAGCTTTCATCATCACAGCAACACACACACACCCAAAGCATGACAAGTTGACAGATATCTACGTCTTAGATAGTGGTTTATCTACCTGGCCTAAGACCATTGACTTAACCCTAAAATCAAGACATAACCCTTTGAAGGATTATTAAATTCATTACACTACGGAAGTATTAAGGTTGGGGAGAGAAATGTTTCCTTCCTGCCTGGCTCAGCCTCCCTTCCACTCTGGAGATATAAGCTTAAAAATGTCCCATTATCTGAGAGGGCTGATGACTTTCCATGTTTCAACCTGTAGTACTGAGACTAGGATTTCTTATTCCCTCACTGTGACGTTCCTACATAGTCACTTGCATTAACATTGCTAGCTGATTTCCATTCATTCCTGCTGTATGCTGGGTGTGTGGTTAGGTGTGTAACCTACTTCTGATCCTCATGATTCCTTCATAAGGTGTAGATGCTATTATTTAAAATACAAATGAAGATGTGGAGGCATAAGTGAATGAATATATATTTATAAGGTAGACTTCCATTTATATGTTGTTGTTGTTGTTAGGTGCCGTCGAGTCGGTATCCGACTCATAGCGACCCTCATAGGGTTTTCAATGGCTGACTGTTTCGGGATTGCCTTGGGAGTGGATTGCCAGGCCCTTCTCCCGTTTTTGTGGTGCTGGGAATTGAACTCAGGACCTCAGAGACTGCAGCGCAGCGCTCTACCCACTGAGCTAAATCCCAGCCCTCCATTTATATAGTAAACATATATTTCTAAAATAAATATAGGTAAATAAGTAAATATAAGTGATTTGCTTAAAATAGCTACTAAGGGATAGAATAGAGAGTTGAGATCTCCACTCACCTTCAATCCCTGGTGTGCTTTGCTGGCTCTTTTGTGTTTTTCTCAGCTCATGTTAGTTGAGCACGAACTATGCCAAACCTGGTTCTAGGTACTGAGAAGACATCAGCAAACAGACCCGAAAGAACCAAATAGCACTGGGCATGGTGCCACACACTTGTAATCCCAACAGTCTGGAGGATCAGCTAGGAGGCTCTCAAGTTCTAGTCTAACCTGAGAAACATAGTGAGTTCAAGGCCAGCCTCAACCACATAGTGAGACTTTGTCTCAAACAAAACAAAATAAAATGAAAAAAGAATTGAACAAATAAATACAAACCAAAGAAAGTGATAGCTATAAAGAAAATACTGGGTAAGAGGGATAGAAGGCAAAACTTTTTGGCAAGACTTATAGAAACAACCATTATAGGTATTGGCAAAACTTATAAAAATAACTATTATAGGTATTGATTCTGTTTAACAGTCTAGGACAAAATAAAGAAAAGGCAAGGGTTGAGTAGAAAAAAAATCCGTCTTAAAAACCAAAGCAAACGGCCCCCCGCCAACTGAAGACCTATGGTTCAAATCTCATTAATGATGACTTTGCTGACAAGTAGCATGTTAGTCTGGAAACCAGAAAGGATAATTGACGGTGTAGCTCACAGGGTAGTGTGACCAGCTAGGGGTGAATTTGAAGAGGTTAAAGTGTAAAGGCTGGGAGCACCAACCACCAGTCATTCCTGAGGGACAATACCCGTCATTCTAGTAGCAGTTGCAAGTTTTCTTCTGGGATTTTCTTTCCTGTGGGAAATAGTGTTTTGAAAATATTTCTCAAAGAAGCACTGATTTGCAGAGGTCTTTTCTTTTATCTCTTTAAATCATTTGCACCACTTGAAGTTTTTAAAGATTCAGAAGCAGAGAACAAAAGTGACTGAAAGTTTAAACATTGAAGAAGGAAAGTTGTAACCATCTTTAAGTTGGTGTCCAGGTGCCGCAAAATTATAGACATGTTTTTCTTTTCAGGAGAGTAGACAAAAAGCCATTACCATTTACCGTTTAGAGGCTGTGTGTTTTCACCGAGGACTGTTGCCATGGACATTGCTCCAGCAAAGAAGAACCATCTTGGTTCCATCTTTACTTGCTTTGGGTCTTCCATGGCAGATTTTGTCAAGTTCAAAATGTCTTTCCCATGATTCATAACGTTTGCACTTACAAAAAGTTGGAGAAAAGGTTTCCCATCTCTTCCTTTTCGGGGGACTATACAATGTCCTGACCTCTGTCTGCCCTTTTCACCTTCCGCTCACCAAACCTGCTGACTGGTGAGATGACCTAGAAGTTGATTAGAGACAAGCAACTCAAATGTTGTTGTTGTTAAGTGCCATTGGGTCATGGCTGGGTCACAGTGACCCTCATAGGGTTTTCAATGGCTGATTGTTTCCGGATTGCATTCAGTAGTGGACTGCCACATCCTTCTTCCATTTTTGCGGTGCTGGGAATGGAGCTGCGGTCCTCAGAGAGTGCAGAGGAGACACTCTAGCAACTGAGCTAATCCAGATAGGCGTGGAGGATACTTTATCTTTTGTAGTGCCTCACCTCTGAGAAATTATTTATGCTATGAACCAGAGCATTTTAAAACTTGCATTCTTGTGTTGGGAAAACAAGAGGCAGTAAGTTCTTCTACAGAATTTATTTACCCTGCTTTTCTTTTTCTTTTCTTTCTTTTTTATTTATTTACTTATTTTTTTTGGCGGTACTGGGGATTGAACCCAGGACCTCCCGTTTGCATGCTTTGCAAGTGCCAGACCACTGAGCTGCACCCCTAGCCCATTTTTTTACTTTTTGAGATAGGGTCTAACCAGATTACGCAGACTGTGTCTGGTCTCGAATTTGCGATCCTCCTGCCTCTGCCTCCCGAGTCACTGGGATTACAGGCGTACGCCACCATATCCTGCCTTTCAGATGTTTAAAGATTTAGTTAGTTCTTTTGCAGTGATCTATTTCTTATAGAGATTCAAAAGGGTCTGTTTTGATTTTAAAACCTTATAATAACAAAACTTAATTCCCCAGTGTTTATACTATGTCACTTTACCTTGTATAATTTTACTTAGAATATGTTTATCATAGTTCTAGGAAATTTAACTAGTGCAGTTAGAAAATGGGCCAATAGATGCTGTGAACTTTGCATTCATAATTTAGTTCTTCACAATTTGATGTATTTACCATGTCTTATAATTATCAGGAAATAATTGTGCTGCATGAATTAATGTAGATTAAGGTAAATTAATGTAGAGGTAGGTTCCCTACCTTTTGCTTCTCTCTCAAAAATTTAGTGCAGCAAGTGTGTATGTTACTGCTTTGGGGGACCATGCCTTCTGTTTTGCTTGGGGACAGAGATGTAAGATGATAAGGCAATAAAAAGCAGAGAAAATATAGTTGAGAAAAACATGATTGTAGCTCTTTCAAGCATCTCAAGTGGGAAACTGAGAGAGGAGAAGGCAGTGAAAGCTGAAATAAGGCATTCAAAAGTGAGGAAGTTTAAAGAAGGTTCATGAATTAAGCATTCTTAAAATTACTATCATCATCCCCCTGCAGTGGCAGAACATTTTCTCTCTTAAGGGGCTCTGTCAACTACTGGTGTTTAGCTTATGGAAACTAGAAAAAGTAAACGATGGCGTTCGAATACTGTCCTCTCCTTTTCCATGTCTAAATAAAATTTGGAATTCCAAGTGCTTCTCCCTTCACCCTCACGCTAGCATTTGGTAAAAACAAACAAGCAAACCAAGCCCTCCAAATGTGGGATTTGAGCATGGTGGTGACATTCTTCTAAAAGCATCCAAAATATTTGTTTTATTAGTCCAGTGAAGAATTTGAAGATTTATGGGCAGGATGCATTCAGGATGACCTCACAGAAATCCGCCCCCAGACTCCTTCTCTGCCCCTCTAGTCTTGGGAAGCCTGGACAAAGCGTACCATCCTGAGCGGATGGAAAATGCACACGGCTTCCCCCTAAATTCCTCATTTCTAGTGTCTTGGTTCCATGGTGTTTTTACTCTTACTGTAGAAATCCTGTGCCAGTACATGGTAATGATGGGAGAGGAATAAAGGAACTTCTAGAGGTCCTCATTGCCCATGTCCCTGTCTTCACTTTTGTCTTTTACACATGAGGTGAGGAGAGGTGGAGGCTGAGATTTCCTATCTTGGCGTTTTCTCCTGCCTTGTCCCCTTTCATCCTCTCTGTGACCCACATCGGAGATAACATTTCTATATTATGACTGCCTCAAGCTATGGATTTTCAGTATCATCCATCAATAACCAAAGTGGATTAAGTGACTCACAGTTTGTGACTTGAGTTTCAAAACTAAAGTCATTGACAATATGTGATTACACATTTTTTTCTTTTAACAGTGGCTAGAAGTAAGGAACTATCGTAAAATTTTGGCTCCGTTGTTGTTGGTGCGTGATTATGACGCTTGTTAGTCCGTCTAAATGAGTCCTTCCAGATTATTGTAAGCTGGTGGCTGCTTTTGGGTTGGCCTGGAGAAGCACTATATGGGCTGCTGTTTCTTCCGACAGATCAGATAGATGCAAAAGGCCGAAAGGGGCAGCGCTGGGCTGACTTCTTCCCCCATATTTTAGGTGACAGGTGTCAGCTGTGTGTGTGTTCATCTGTCCAAAAGTGTTTATAGAAACTGCTTTTCAGAAAGAAGAGGGGCAAGGATCAGCAGGTGGGAGCGGAGGTTCGGAAAATGGGGAAGGGCAGGGGAAATAACTTAAAGGGGTAAAAAGGGAGGGGGAAATCTCTAAATGTATGGTGCAACTATATGAATACATGGGTACATGGAAAAAATAGAGGAAAGGAAAAAAATCAATGAGACTATAATCTATGGTTGCGTACAATTTTTATTACATAATCTTTTTCTATTAAAATTCTTTTTTCCTTTAGTTTATACTGTTTTATAAAATATGTAGAATGATGAATGTGTAAAAAGAAGTGATTTAATGGTTGCATAATGGATATAGCAAGTGACTTATTACTCTGCACCCCACCAATATTTATAAATAAATAAATAAGAAACTCTGCTTTAAATATCTGAATTGCACTTTTATTTTGCTTTTCTTTGTCTTTGAGATAAGGTCTCACTAAGTAGCCCAGGCTGGCCTTGAGCTTGCTGTGTAGCCTAGACTGGCCCCAAACTGGAGAGCCTCCTGCCTCAGCCTCTTGAGTCCTGGGATTCCAGGATACACCCACACCCAGCTGTATTGCATTTTTTAGAAAGCCTCTTACTCCTTTTTATTCAGAAAATTTTATTTGTTTTTAAAAATAAATGGAAATATGTTAGGCAAAAACATTATTTGGTACTAGTAAGATGTTAAATAGTAAAATAATTGCTTTATTTCCGTATTTATTAACTGGCTTAGCTTCCTGTGAGTAGGAATGTGGTGGCTCTTATTCACCCTCGTAGCACTCAGTGTGATGCCTGGCACTCGGGTGTAGGGAAATGTTGGAGGAATGCTAGAATGTATAAATCACAGATTTGTTGCTTTTCGAGTATATTATAATAGAAATAGCAATGGTATTCAGTAAAACTTTCAGACATTTTTACTTTTATAACTCTCTAGCTAGCTCTGATGAGTTTTAGCCTAAAGATATAGCGCAAATGTTTGGGACCAAACTCTTTGTATTACTATTCAAAATTAATTAGATGTCAAACATAGGAATACACATTGAGTTATACTTAAAGTCTCATTTTTATTTTTAAGTAAAAATAATACGCCAATACCACAGAAACCTTTCTTCTTGCCTTTTCATGTTTTGAGAGGTGAGACTTTCATTGTTTAGGTTGAAGGGTTTCAGGCCTTTAAACTGCATATTACACGTGCCTTGCGCATTTTGCCTTCTGGCCTTTATTTTAGATTCCATGCTTTGGCTGCTCCACCTTCTCCTTTAAAGTGGGAAACTCTTAGCGTACCTCCTTCCTCTACTGCACCCCAGGTTTCTAACTTTCCAGGCAACATTTCATTTTATTTATTTCCTCATGTCAGAAGGCAGTGTGCCAACTGTTGTAACAAGGCTTGAGGGAGACCCATGTCCCACAAGGGTGTGAAGACCCAGTCATCAGCTTACAAACCAAGAAGGGATCTCCTTGCAACATTTTATACTCCATTGTAATGTTTGAGCTCCATGGCATGGTTATATTTTGTTCAGTATTGTCTCTGTAAATGGGAGAAGGGCCTGGCAATCCACTCCCAAGGCAATCCCGAAACAGTCAGCCGTTGAAAACCCTATGAGGGTCGCTATGAGTCAGATACCGACTCAACGGCACCTAACAACAACAACATTGTCTCTGCAGTGCCTGGATATTTTCTTCACTACTGGAAAAAGAGCCCTAGGTGGGAAGGGAAGCATTTGCAATTTTTTTTTTTTTTCCTGATACTGGGGGTTGAACCCAGGGACTTGTGCTTTCATGCTTTGCAAGTGCTGGACCACTGAGCTGCAACCCCAGCCCTTTTTTTTTTTTTTTTTTTTTTTTTTTTACTTTTTGAGACAGGGTCTCACTAAGTTACGCTGACTGCATCTGGTCTCGAACTTTCAATCCTCCTGCTTCCGCCTCCCAGCCGCTGGGATTACAGGTGTACACCACCGCGCCCTGCCAGCATTTGCAATTTATTTACTATGTTTTTATAATTGGGGAGCTGGGTATTTCTTCATAGCATTAGTATTTGCTTCCAAGGAGCACCGAACATGTGTAAATGGAGTAAATTTTAATCACAATAATGAGATAGTCATAATTGCTTTTGATTTGTAAGAGATAATCTGCTTTCTACCTTGGTGCTATTTTTAGGAGAGAAAAAATGTAAAACTGTTCAATCACAATATTGTCATGGTAACAGTATTAGTTTTCAAGATGAGGTAGAAATGATTTTGCACTTAGGGCCAGGTTTGCAGAGGCCATCCCGTCCCGACTCTGCCCTACGGCCGGGCCTCTCTAATGCTCTTCCTTGGCAATTACCTGCTTTTCATGCCAAATTTTCTATGACAAGGTGCTCCCATTTCAACAGGTGATCACCATGGCAACGAGGCACTCTCTTCTATTTTTGGAGCATGAAAGTAGTGCCGCCTTAAATCTAATAATAAATGAGAGTGCCAGAGAAACTACTGTTTTAAACCAACGTGTTCATTTGCCTTTTTAAAAATCACATCATTCAGTCTTGTTCCTACGATGTTTGGAATGGGGAAATATGTCAGAGAAAGAGTTTAATTGTAATCTGTCATTATTTACAAACACCAGCAACAAACATTTACTAGTTGCTTACTGTGTCTTGGCAGGACACTTTTTTCTTTTCGCCGTACAGAGAGGTTGAACCCAGGGCCTCATGCATGCTTCGCAAGCACTTTACCACTAAGCTGTACCCTCAAGGCCATGTTTATTTTAAGACAAGGTCTTGCTAAGTTATACAGGCGGCCTCTGGCCTCGACCTTGTGACCCTCCTGCCACTGCCTCCTGAGCCGCTGGGATTATAGGCGTGCACCACAGTGCCAGGCTCAGCAGTACAGTCTTTTTTTCCTATTGTACAGATGGGAAAACTCAGTAAAGTAATTTGACCAAGGTCACAGAGGAATATGGTTGCAACCCGGGGAACCTGATTGTAGATCGCCTCTTTAAACCATGCCTCTGTCCCTCCGGAGCCTTGCTAGAACAGTTTCTGTCCCGTGAGTCTAGCCACTGTGAGTTCCTGACTCTTCAGAAAGGCCTGGCAGCCTGTGGCCCAAAGCGAACAGACTGGGTGAGCGGGATGAAGGGTGGTAAGTAGAGGCAAGGTAGAAGCGCTGAGGAATTCAGCTACTGAGATGGCCTGTCATGGATATTTAAAATTATACAGTTTCAAGCATAATACACTTGATAGAGGCTACAGATGGCTCAAAAACTGTGGGAGTCACCGGAGGGGGAGAGGGAAAGGCTTTTAGTGTTCTTCCAACAGCGGGAATCTGATTGTGGCATGTGCTTCACACAGCGTCTATCAGAAGACTTTCCCTTCATTATGTAGTCAATTTTCAAATTTTGTCCTGGTAAATATTAACAGACTTAAATATATAAGTTAACTAAACCATGATGCGTAAGTCTGTTCAGTATGGCGTCTTAGAGGGGGAAGGGTGGACGATAAATATTCAAAAATTTGCTGGGGTTAGATAGCCATTGTGTCTTTTGTTTAATGATAAAATGTTAAGGAATTTAAAGTTATCCTTCCAGGTAATCTCAATTCAAAGCTCAGGTAGAAGTAAATGACATTGTAAAATATAATGGACTCCCTTTATGTTCAAGATGAAGAGAATAAGATTGAGAGACGCAACATAATTTGTTCCAGGTTACACAGCATATAGCTGAGGATGATTGGAAGCTAAGTCCTTTCAGCTTCTCTCTCCCCCACCCCTCCCCATCCCCTGTATGTTTGTGTGTGTGTGTGTGTGTGTGTGTGTGTGTTTGTGTGTGTGTGCATGCGCACGTGCGTGCGTGCCCGCAGTTGTTTTTAATTTAGCTAATATCAACACACTGGTATATATTTAGAGGAGTGGGAGTGTCCTAGAAGAACTCAGCATTTATTAAACAGTTGCTTTTTGCTGGGCCAATTGTACTCTTCATGTCATTGTTGGTTAGTGTCAGAAGAAGGGATGGCCTTGCCATTGTCGTCATCATTGTCATTTTAGGAGGGCCTGCGTTTCTCAGAAATGAAGCAAGCTCTTTAAGCAGAGGACCTAGCTTTCAAATCCTCATCTAACTTTCAAGCACTGCCTGTCTCGCAGCAGAGAAAGTGGGGTTCAGCTGCTCCTGCCAATGCTGAGCCAGCTGAGGCGACTGGGGTGCTGTGGAGGATCCTAGAGATCCTAGGGGGGAAGGGGCAGAGTATGGTGGCGTCTTCGATGGCCTGGAATGGGGCCACGATGGCAGACGGGACATACATGTTGTTATACCTACCATTTCTTCTAACTTTCTTTGCAGTTCTTAGTTTCATGGGATAGGAAACTCAGTTTTAATTTTGCAGGTGAAGATGGAGGGAGGGCTGGCAATCAGGCTGTGGAAAGCCAGCTCATGCTAACCAAAATCATGTTAATCAAAATCAAGAGGGGTTGTCTGCTTCTCTGTGTTGACTGCTAATGATCTCCAGTTACAAGACATGCCATTTTTGAATCTTCATCTATTTGTGAAGATTGCTCCTATAAAGAGCCTTGGCCTCCAGTGCATTCACGTTTATAACAAGGATTTAATTAGAGAGCTCTGGGATTATGCATTATCATCCATCAAAGTTGGCTGCATCACATGCAGTTTATTTGAGAGTAGAAATGACAATATCTTCAGAACTCAGACTCAGATAATTATCTGAAAGAATTTACCCTCTAGAGTTTCAGTATCTGAAAAATGCTATTAATTTGCAAATTAGTAACTATCTTAATTGTTTACTTGTCATCATTTATTCATTTTTTCTTTCTTTCCCCTTGTTCCACTCTTTCCAAATTTGCAGTTTTGTGTTACTTGTATTGAATATTAGGCTCCATTCTTCTTTCTGTTTTTTGCTATCTAACCGCTTTTGCGCACTCATTTTTTTCAAGATATTTGAGTTGTTGTTAGTATAATATGAGATACTGCAAAGTACTGTTTAAGTGCCAAAGATGGGTTATATCACTCTATTAGATCAATGATTTTGAATGGCTTTTTATTTGGCTTGTAGCTCGTCTGTTGATTTGTAATCTTCTGCTTGGCATGGTTCCTATTCCACATGGCCATAGCAATATGATTGCTGACTGGTGCGACTTCTGCTGTCTTCCACCGCTCCTGGGCGGTGTCTAGGAACTGTGAAGCCTGGATTTGTCTGGGTTTGCTTGGCCTGGTATTTTTACTCCTTGTTTCGTTTGTTCTCTCTGTTGGAAAGGATGATGTTTTTCATGTCTAGAAATGTGCCCATGAGAAAGCTATAATAAATGATTGCCACAGAAGGAAACCAACAAAGCTTTTCAAAATTGCATCATCTTTTTAAATAACTGAAGGACTCATACTGAAAAATAAATGAATAAAATAACATTTTGGATAATAAGGATTATGAATGAGCAGGGATGCATTTTTTGAATATGTTATTGGTTATAGGTCTGTAGCATAGTACTGATTGATGAATTTGCTCAGCTAGCAGCCATTATTGAAGTTCTGCAAGTTACCAGGTACTCTAGTAGGTATTTGAGAGCTATACAGATGTAAATGTGTAGTTCTTGTCTTAGATGTCAAGTGAATAAGAGGTGGACTTGAGTGATAATACATCGTTGTGAATGAGATCATATGTCATTGGTGTAGAAGATTGTTGTTGTTGTTAGGTGCCGTCGAGTCGAGTCCGACTCATAGCGACCCTATGTACAGCAGATCGAAAGGTGTAGAAGATGGTCATGTTTAATAATCAGTCCTGGGCTTCTTTTGGGATATTCTTTCAACAGGTGGGATGAAATGAGAAGTTGCCAGCATGAAAGGATAGCATTTGAGGAAAATATTGTTTTTTATGACCTGTATGAAATTTTTGTTTTTAAGCAGTGCAAGAGGTTGAATACAGGGCTTCACATATGCTAGGCAAGTGCTCTACCACTGAGCTATAACTTCAACCCATTGCTCAAGTCATTCTTAACTGCAATTTGAAATATATATTTTGTAATGTGTGCAGTATCTGCTATATATTTTGGAAAGTGATATTTATGCCTATTCTGAAATTGTTTTATGTAAGGAGCACTTATATGCCTCTAATGTATGAATAATGAGTTACATAAGAATTGCATTCAAAAGCAAATTATCATTATTTTTTGATTTTGTAGCAAATTGGAAATCATCATGATTTTTATCATTTGTTAATGGAATGTAGAATCTTTCATGCACACCCCAAAATTTTTGTTTTCTATATCTGAATTCTAACGATGAAGTCCTTCATCTTATCAGAATTATACATAGTATTTCTAACTGTGTTGGTGGAAATGCACTATTGAAAAGACTATAATTATGGCATGGATCATATACTTAGCTTTACATTAGAAAAAGGCATTAAGAATATTTTGAGAATTTAGAATTATGTTTATAAGCATCACTTATCTAATTTAGCACTGAATACTCGCATGAGAACTTAATTTCATAGGTGAATCACCGTGGCATTAAAATTTGGGGGTTTTTCTCATTAACTTGAGCCTATAGATTTAATGAGTTTAAATTATTGCTGTGGCCTTAACTCAGGGTGGGTAACCTAATTCTAATACCGTGGTGAGTGGTTACTGTGACTACCCTGTTGCTAAGAAACCTGTTAGGTTATCAAGTTGCCTTGGTGAAGTAATGGCTTCTTTGGACTCCTTAGCACTGTTGGGCGGCTGTTAATCAGTGCTATGAAAGACCTTATAGAATTTGCTTCCCAGGTTATAACTAATTTTTCATCAGGAAGAAAAACAAACCTGGGTTTGTAAAAACTGACATAAAACAAAGTCCCAGGTTATTTTAAATTAAATCATGACCCTTAGTTATTTTTTTTAAGTCGTGATCCTAGATACAAAGCTATTTTGCTAGTATAAGTTTTGCTAGTATAAGAAGGATTTGTGTATTGAATGCTGTGCTCCCTTCCCCCCACCTGAACTTAGAGTGATTCTTGGCAGTGCTTTTGCAATGGATAGAAGAGTGTGTGAATTGAGATTGGGAAGGAAAAAAAAAGGTGTGAAATTATTTTTGTCACTTGGTATCAACTGCTGTTGTTATGAAATGATTCAGCATCTTATAAGAAAACAAATGCTACATTACATAGCTTTCCTTTTTTTAATGCACCAGACTTGATTTCAGGACAAGAATTCTGTGCAGGGAAGGGAGCTGGCTTTTGCTATTGTTGCTCCATGACGAAAGGTTTTCAACTCAGGTCAATGGAGTTATTACAGACTCTTGGGGCTGGGATTTAGCTCAGTGTGTAGAGCGCTATTCTGCAGTCTCTGAGGTCCTGGGTTCAATTCCCAGCACTGCAAAAATGGGAGAAGGATTTGGCAATCCACTCATGAGGCAATCCCGAAACAACCGACCATTGAAAACCCTATGTGTGTCGCTACGAGTTGGACACGACTCGAGGGCACCCAACAGCAGACTCTTAGGTTAGTACATATTCATATAGTAATGATCAGAAAAATGGTGCTGCAAAGGGCTTGCGATTTTGTGTAACTTAGATCTCCTCCACGCTGTTTTTCTCTTAGTAACCACGTCTTGAGGTGCTTGTTTTTGGCAGTTCACGTTTTGAGGAACCCTTTTCTTGACTGCTAAACAGAGGGGGAATGCAGAATGGGTCACTCTCATTTGACACAGTCTCTGTATGGTAGTGCCAGTTAAGTGACAAGCCAGGCCATTTAGGAATGGGCACAGTGAACACCCAGGCTTTGGAAGGCAGGCTAGCTTCATTCAGTTCTGAGTCTTCTGCTTTGAACTTCCTGACTGTAAATGACTTATGTAATGACACTAATCCTCAATTTCCCCCGAAATAATAATAGGATGATAACCGTTTCTACCTCAAAGAGTTATAAGGCTTAAATGAGATTATATGAAATGCTTAGCATGATTTCTGGCTCTCAGTGTGAGCCTTCGTAATTGTACAATGTTAATTATTATTACAGAGGGCGTTCTTAAGGGACTGAAGGTTGCTTCTTTAAAACTTAAAAGGTTTTGGTAACTTGGCATTTGATAAGGCCTCCCACACCTAGAGCTTTTAATTGCTGGGAAGAATTGTCAGATTTTTAAATGTCCATGTATTTTGTTGCTTCATTTTTAACTCTTTATAATTGTTTCTGTTTGTTTATTTTTCTCTCCTCTTTTTCTTGAGTTGGAGTTGGGCATGCTAGGTATTAACCCTAACTCCTGACCTCTCGGAGGCATCAGTTTTCTTGTCTGTAAGATGAAGGTGGAATTTGGTTGCTGTCTCAGGTTGTGTTCTGTTATTTGAGCTCTGGGAAAGGGAGTCCAGGATCATCTTGTCCTTGTCCTGCTCTACTCCCGAATAAACCATTCTGCTAAGAAATCCTGGCTCATTTTGGTCGAGTTGGTGTCCAACTCATAGCGACCCTCTTCTTAGTGCTTCTCAGGTATTCATAGGGTTTTCAATAGCAGATTGCTTTTTGGGAGTGGGTTGCTGGGTCCTTCTCCCAAGCCTACAGCACCTGGTGTTCCCCGGTGGTCTGCCATCCAAGTATTAACCAGACCCAACCCTGCTTAGCTTCTGAGATCTAACAGGATCTGACCCCACAGTGGTATGGCTGCAGGCTAAATGATAGTTGTTATTGTTGTTAGGTGCCGTTGAGTCAAGTCCGACTCATAGCGACCCTCATAGGGTTTTCAATGGCTGACTGTTTCAGGATTGCCTTGGGAGTGGGTTGCCATGTCCTTCTCCCATTTTGCAGTGCTGAGAATCAAACTCTGGACCTCAGAGACTGCAGAGCAGTGCGCCACCAACTGAGCTAAATCCCAGTCAAATGATAGTAGCTGGTCCAAATATTTTATTTTTGAAACCACTATTCTATTGATCTTATCATGGAAAAAAAATTCTTATGTACCTGTTTTTGTCATTTAAGTTGGCATTCAGATAAGGGAATGCAACAGTATATGCGTCCTGAGTTTGGGACTTTAATTTGAAAAGTAAAACTAGACCTCAACATGGATAAAAATGGATCCTGTTGGGAGAGAGGCGAGAGCAGCATTTAAAGTATTTTCTTCAAAGGTACACCTAAGTCCTTTTGATACATAGTCTTTGCGGCAGTTGTTGCTAGCCATATACATACATGGGCAGAAAGTTAGAGTCTGAGCAGCACTTGTTAGCTAAAACAGAGTTCTTAGTGGCTTTACTTGAACCGTGGCTCGAAAGTTTTGTGTCTGTGGTCGTGTGCCTCGGTGACCCTTTGGGACATCCATGTTCTCACATGTTCCTGCAGCCCCCAAAGGCTCCTGCGGTGAAGTGTGGCTAGTGCTTGTATTGGAAGCCTAGCCCGGGGCTGGGTTCTGGCAGAGCCTCTCTCCAGAAAGCCCCAGCCCCTGGTGGGGGAGGCATGGGATTGGGGGGAGCTTTTCCACCCTAATTCTGGCTACTGCCCAGACCTTGGAGTTCCTTTGAGGTTTCTGCTCTTTTCTCTCCAAAAACAAACAAACAAACAAACAAATAAAAACTACTAACACCGCCACCTGGATACACTAGGGATGTGGGCGGGGCATATGGTGTGCAGTGGAGTGGACCTTTCGGCTAGTTCCCAGCAGTGCTGGTCCGCCACTAGTTACCTTGTGAGTGACCTCATGGGAGGATGCAGCCATACCCCAACGTAAGCCTGTCCCTCGAGCATTTCCCAGTCCCGGGCCCCTCTTTCCCCATGGCTGTCTGAGCAAAGCTATGGGAATCTCCTACTGGGTCATTAACCGTCTTCCTAAACCATTCTTTGCCCAAAATTGTGATGAAGTGAGAGTCTGTCTCCTCCTCAGCATCTCCTCTCCCTCCAGCCCATGGAGGCTTTCAGGACAACAGCTGTTTAACAGATGCCCATGTCCCCTTCAAGTTTGGCAACAAACAAACAAACAAAACCATATAGGATGCCCATGTAGAGTTGGATTTCACATATACAACAAATAATTTGTTAGTATGTCCCATGCAAAATTTGGACCACACTTGTATGAAAAATTATTTGTCATGTATCTGAAATTCCACTTGAACCCAGTGTGTGCTGTCCTCCATCTGGCAGCCCTGCTCTGCAAGTTTTTGCGTGATGCAATATCTTGGAGACATGTAACCCTGAGAATAGTATGTATACATAATTAGTTTCCAAAAAATCGGCAGGCTCCACAAATAAACCCTTAAGTGGACAAAATTTGTGAAAGACAGCTGTACTACAGTTGGACGGTCAAATCACGAATGCGGATTCCCAGGCTAAGTCAAGTTGGCCATCTTGAGGTAGGAACGTAAAGTTACATCATCCAGAATTTCTCCTTTCCTTTTTTCCTTCTCTATGTTTAATGACTTTGGTTTATATAGAACCTTGGGCTCAGTATTCCCTTTACAGAAACCCTCTACCCTTTGTTGTTGTTGTTGTTGTTGTTAGGTGCCGTCGAGTCGGTATCTGACTCATAGCGGCCCTCATAGGGTTTTCAATGGCTGACGGTTTCGGGACTGCCTTGGGAGTGGATTGCCAGGTCCTTCTCCCATTTTTGTGGTGCTGGGAATTGAACTCGGGACCTCAGAGACTGCAGCGCAGCACTCTACCAACTGAGCTAAATCCCAGCCTGCACTGCTTAAGACTTAAGATTTCCAACTTTTTCAATGATTAAAGGGTAGAGGGGCTGGGATTTAGCTCAGTTGGTAGAGCGCTGCGCTGCAGTCTCTGAGATCCCGAGTTCAATTCCCAGCACCACAAAAATGGGAGAAGGACCTGGCAATCCACTCCCAAGGCAGTCCCGAAACCGTCAACCATTGACCTATGAGGGTCGCTATGAGTCGGACACAGACTCCACAGCACCTAACAACAACAACTACAAGCAATGCAGACTGGTCTGTATGAGGTTGTATGCATGCTTGTGAGAAGAAAAAGGATGTTTTATAAAGGCTTCTGTGCTTTGTCTTTCTTTTTGGTCAGTATTTTCTTGGGCATATTCTACAAGGAAATGAGTGAACTCTACGTGATAAAATAAAGATTTCTCCCACTCTCTTAGGCACTTTCTTTCAGAGCCTTTGTCTCCCTTGATTCAACTAATACACTCTTGTAAAGGTGAGTGGTTATTATTCTTGGTTTTATATTATTTCTTGGTTTTAAGAATTCTCTAAAAGGAATGACTTATTGGGCGCCTTCCCAAAGGAGAAAGGGTTTGTCTTATGCTATTGTTGAATGAGTAGATCCCTGTTAGGGCCCTACTGCCCTGGCCGTCCCTTCAGCTTCCCCTGAGTTTCTGGTTCCTGACCCCTGATGGAGATTACTTGAAAGTACACTCACTATTTGGCTTAAATCGAATTTAAGGGATTCTTATTTGAGGCACTTCTATGGTTTATGTGGGGGTTGGCAGGTTTTTTCTGCAAAGGCCCTGGTAGTAAATATCTTGGCTTGCAGACATACAGCCTCTGATGCATATTCTTTATTTCTTTACAACTCTTTAAAAATGTGAAAACCATTTTTTAGCTTGTGGAGTATACAAAAGCAGCCTAGGGGCTTGCATTAGTTTTCCTAAGTAAGAGTGTTTGCTCTTAGAAATACATTACACAGAGAGTTCTCTGGGTCCTGAGACTTACCCTTTAGTTTAGATAGATATACAGTGTTATTGATGGGGAATTAATACCGACTACTAATAAGAGCCTGCAGCCATAGTACTGTGGCCTCCGATCCCGTTAGATCTCTGAAGCTAGGCAGGGTCGGGCTTGGTTAGTACTTGGATGGGAGACCGCCTGGGAACACTAGGTGCTGTAGGCTTGGGAGAAGGGCCCAATAACCCACTCCCAAAAATCCACCATTGAAAACCCTATGAATAGCAGAGAAGCACTAATAACAGTGTTTTGCCTATTGTACATAGGGTCGCTAAGAGTGGGACACCGACTCGGTGGCACCTAACAACAACTAATAAGAATATATGATAGACTGTGAATGTTATAATATCCTGGAGGACTCTGCCTGTCTCCTTGCCCCCACCTTCCCCTGTGACAGTTGTCCATATTTTTAAAAGGAAAGTTTTATAAATTCTTGTTTAAAATTTTGGCTTTGTACTTAATGCTAAATCAAATGCCATTCTGACAGATTTGTATTATCAGGGAGCTAGGAGCAAGTGGTCATGCAGCAAGTTCATGCCCAGAGAGAGAGAGAGAAAGCAAGACAGGGCATTCGCTTGTCTTCTCTTTATGTTTATTTACATATGCCATGGAAGATTTGGTGAAAACTTGATAGAACAAGGCATCCTAACCGGGGTTGCTATCTTTCAAAACTGACCGTTCTTACAAAACTGCATCAGCATTTTATTTTGAAATCCTACGGGGAGGGAGATCACATTCACAAAGGTCCATAACAAGAAGTTTGCTGTCTGATTTGTTCCATCTTTTCTCTGATCTTCCTTTAAAGATTACACCTGGCATTGCTCCAGATTGCACTCCTAGCAGCGCCTATGCCCCTAACAGCACCTTTGGAATCACATCCTTCATACCTTTCCAGCTTCTGTCCTTCCCGATTGGTGGAAAGCCATGTGGTCGCTCCTTGCCCGTTATTCTAAATGGAAACCAGGGTGTTTCCCATCGTGTTGTTTGCCCCTTCCGATCTTTACAAATGATTTTTTGGCCCAACTACAATTGTGAGTAGACAGACGTCGTTTCTAGGAAAGCTGTTGGGACCCACTGAATTGTGACTGTTGGACAAAGGCATTTTGTTTAGCGGGCTTGTCCCAGAGTGGAGCTGGAGTCTGAAAGCAGGGCCGCCAGCATCTCGTTCTTTCTGCTGTGAACTAATAGGAAAGCTGATGTTTGCTGAGTAGATGGCTGTGCTCACTCTCCAAATAGATCTCTGTTTGCCAAATGTGAACATATTGCTGCCTCTGTGAGGCACTCCATCATGCCCTGAATGGATCCTCTTGTGTTCAGAATTTCTGACTCAAAGAGAGGGAGAAAGAAATATTTCTTTCAGACTTCAGCATTCACTGTAGCATCCATGGTCTCCTCAGGCCTATAGAAACCAAGCGAGCACCAGAGACGCGTCTTAAGGCAAATGAGACAGGAGCAGAAGAAAGGAATAAAGAGACAGCCCCATTGAAATGCCTTTATTGTGGCCACT
>VMDO01012358.1:47767-62703 GCA_007922755.1 Pedetes capensis | reverse complement strand
TGTCTTTGAATAAACACCTAGATATCCACATGCCAGAAGAAGAAGGAGGAGGAGGAGGAGGAGGAAGAAGAAGGGAGGAAGAAAGGAAAGAAAGAAAGACAGAAAGTTGTAGGATAAAAAGGAGAAAAGAAAGTAAGAAAGAAAGAAAAACAAAAATGAAAGAAAGAAAGAAAGAAAGAAAGAAAGAAAGAAAGAAAGAAAGAAAGAGAGGGAAGGAAGGAACAGAGAAAAGAATCAATCTAGATGAAAACCTTATAATATTCAGAAAAATTAACACAAACTGGATCACAGACCTAAGAAATAAAACTATAAAGCTATAAAGGCAACAGGATAAAATTGACATGGTCTTAGGTATATTGATTACTTTTCACATTCAAAACCAAAGGCACAGAGAAATAATTGAGAGAAATAACTGATAAGCTGGATTCAACTAAGTTTAAATTTTTCTGCTTTGGGAAAAACAATGTCAAAACACCAGTCAGATTGTGGGAGAAAATGTTTGCAAAAGACATTACTGATAAAAGACCATTATCCAAAATGTACAAAGAAGTTAAAAGAAAAAAACCTCAACAAGAAAATAAGCTTATCAAGATCTTAACATATATATCACCAACAAAGATATACAAAAAGCAAAAAAGCATAAGGAAAGATATCAGTTTTGTCACCAGAATAATGCATATATAAACAATAAGAAATCACTACACACCTATTAATATTGCCACATTCCAGTACAATCACAACATCAACTTCTGGAGAGGTTGTGGAACACCAAAAGTCACATTCAATGGTATAGAAATGCAAAATGATACAAACACTTTGGAAGACAGATTGGCAGTTTCTTATAAAACCAGTTATAGTCTTATCATACAACCTAGTAATCATGCTCCTTTGTATTTATCCAAAACCACTGACAATATGTCCACAAAAAATATTGATATTTATAGAAGCTTTCTTCATAAATGTGAAAACACAGAAGCCATCAAGAGGTAGCAAGAAAGTCGGTCAGTTGTTGTTAGGGGTTATGGTGAAGGAAGGGATGAATATTCTCTGTCTGAAACTAAAATGATGAGCACATGCCATTATATATTTGCTCCAAATCCATAGAATGTGCAATAATAGTGAACCCTAATATCGCTTTTGGGGCTGGGATTTAGCTCAGTTGGTAGAGCACAGCACTGCAGGCTCTGAGGTCCCGAGTTCGAGTGTCAGCACTGCAAAAATGGGAGAAGGGCCTGGCAATCCACTCCCAAGGCAATCCGCAAACAGTCAGCCATTAGAATCCCTGTGAGGGTCGCTATGAGACAGATACCGACTTGACGGCACCTAACAACAACAACAATATCACTTTGGGTGATTAAGTTATACAAATGGAGGCTAATCAAGTCTAACAAATGTGCCACACTCCAGGTGTATACTGATAATGGAGGAGGCTGGGCATATGCGTATCATAGGCTATGTGCTAAGGATCTCTATCTTCTGCTCAACTTTGGTGTAGACCTAAAACCATTTAAAATAAGGCCTATTTTTTTTTAAAGTTTTTCTTTCTCATCACTGTCTGTATATTTTCCCTGATTATTTCCATAAAATTTCCCTGATTATTTCCATAACATAACACCTTTTAATATACTATTTTTTCTGTTTTATTGCAACATTTTCCTTAGAATATAAGTTCCATGAGGTGATGCACTTTTATTTTTCTATAGCTGCATCCTCATTACTCTGTATTTGGCAGTAGCTAGGCAATATACCCACACTCATCAAAAGTTAAATAAATAAGTGTATAAAACCTCATTGGAAATCTTGAAAAGTTTTTCAAAAAAGACAAAGACATTTGGAAAAGAAGAGAATAACAGTTCCAGTATCTTACATACTGATTAAATAACGGGGCTGAGGATTATCTCAGTTGTTAGAGTGCTGCTCTGCACTCTCTGAGGCCCTGGCTTTGATCCCAAGCACTGAAAAAATGGGAGAAGGACCTGGCAGCACACTCCTGAAAACAATTCCGAAACAATCAGCTGTCATTGAAAACCCTGTGAATAGCAGAGGAGTACTGACATGGTTCTGGGTGTGGCAAAGTGTAGGTGAGTGTTTCCTCTGTTGTAAATAGGGTCCAGGGAAGAACATGCTCTGTGTTTCCCAAGCTTAAGGAAGTGAAGAAAAAATTCAAGCCTCGAGTGGCAGTAGTGAAAGATTCTACAGGGAAAATATTAAATGATGCAGGAAACATCAAAAGAAGATGGAAAGAATACACAGAGTCATTATATAAGAAAGAATTGGTAGATGTCCAACCATTCCAAGAGGTTGCATAGGAAGAGGAACCAATGGTGTTGAAGGACGAAGTGGAAGCTACCTTGAAAGAACTGGCGAAACACAAGGCTCCAGGAATTGATGGGATACCAACAGAGATGTTTCAACAAACAGATGCAGCACTGGAGGTGTGAACGTGTTTATGCCAACAGATTTGGCAAACAGCTACTTGGCCAACTGACTGGAAGAAATCCATATTTGTGCCTATTCCCAAAACAGGGGATCCAACTGAATGTGCAAACTATCGGACGATATCATTAATATCACACACCAGCAAAATTCTACTGAAGATCATTCAGAAGTGACTGCAGCACTATATAGACAGGGAATTACCTGAAAATCAAGTGGGATTCAGAAGAGGGCGGGGAACTAGGGACATCATTGCTGATGTCAGGTGGATATTAGCCCAAAGCAGAGAATATCAGAAAGATGTCTATCTATGTTTTATTGACTATGCCAAAGCATTTGATTGTGTAGATCAGAACAAATTATGGATAACGCTTTGGAAAATGGGAATACCAGAACACCTAATTGTGCTCATGAGAAATCTGTGCATGAGCCAGGAGGCAGTTGTTCGAATAGAACAAGGAAACACTGAGTGGTTTAAAGTGGAGAAAGGTGTGCGTCAGGGCTATATTCTTTCACCCTATCTCTTCAATTTATATGCTGAGCAAATAATCCGAGAAGCTGGACTTTATGAGGAAGAACATGGCATCAAGATTGGAGGAAGACTCATTAACAACCTGCATTATGCAGAAGACACCACTCTGCTTGATGAAAATGAAGAGGATTTAAAACATTTACTGATGAAGATCAAAGATCATAGCCTTCAATATGGGTTATGACTAAACATCAACAAAACAAGAATCCTTATGCCTGGATCAGTATGCAACTTCACAATAAATGGAGAAAAGATTGAGATTGTCCAAGATTTTACTTTGCTTGGCTCTATAATCAACACCCGCGGAAGCAGCAGTCAAGAAATAAAAAGACGCATTGCTCTAGGAAAAGCTGTGGCAAAAGATCTCTTTAGAGTATTGAAAAGCAAAGATGTCACATTGAAGACGAAGGTGCGTCTGACTCATGCCATGATATTTTCAGTGGCATCATATGGTTATGAAAGCTGGACATTGAACAAGGGAGACAGAAAAAGAATTGATGCTTTTGAATTGTGGTGCTGGAGGCATCTATTGAATATACCATGGACTGCCAAAAGAACCAGCAAATCTGTCCTGGAAGAAGTACAACCAGAGTGCTCCTTGGAAGCAAAAATGGCCAAACTGCGTCCTACATATTTTGGACATGTAGTCAGGAGAGAACAATCCCTGAAGAAGGACATCATGTTTGGAAGAGTGGCAGGTCAACGCAAAAGAGGAAAACTCTCCACCAGATGGGTTGGCACAGTGTCAGCAACAATGGGCTTAAACATAAATAAGATCATTTGCCTGGCACAGAATTGGCAAGTGTTTTGATTTGCTGTACATAGGGTCGCTATGAGTCGGACTCGACTCGACGGCACCTAACGACAACTATATATATATATATATATATATATATATATATATATATATATATATATATATATATGTGTGTGTGTGTGTGTGTATGTATCTTTATATATATATATATATATATATATATATATATATATAGATGTATATCTTTATATATATATATATATATATATATATATATATATATATATATATATATGGATGGGCTGGGAATTAGCTCAGTTTGTAGAGCTCTGTGCCTCAGTCTCTAAGGTCCCAAGTTCAATTCCCAGCACCACAAAAATGGGAGAAGATCCTGGCAATCCACTCCCAAGGCCATCCTGAAATAGTCAGCCTTTGAAAACTCTATGAGGGTCACTATGAGTCGGATACCGACTGGAGGGCACCTAACAACAACAACAACAACAACAACAACATAAATAAGGATATATATATATATATATATATATATGGATATATATATATATATATATCAAGATGTATATATATCAAAATGTGTATATATTTATCTTGAAGCAATCTCAGGCTACAATAAGCCTAAATATTATATGCAGTCTTTAAATTTCTTGCAGGCAGTCATTGTATATTTTACAGAAGAGAATGCAGTAAAAGCATTGCTTTTCATGTCCATATTAAGTGAGATGTTAAGAATGCAAACTCCGGCAGACCTGACTTCAGAGTAAATTTTGTCCACTGTTCTTTTGCATTCTCATGCCACATTCTTTGTATTTACAAGTGCAAATTGACCTAAAAATACATAGAACAGAGCAGGAAAGACAAGTGATATTTCTCTGCCTTTTAAATGGGAATAAGGTAGTTTTTAAGAGAGAAGAATTATAATAGTATTAAAGTTTCTAAATAGTATAGAGTTTTGTTGTTGCCAGGTGCTGTTGAGTTGGTATCCAACTCATAGTTACCCTACATACAACAGGGGAAACATTATTGTCAGTGTTTCTCTGCTGTGTATAGGGTTTTCAATGGCAAATTGATTTTTGGGAGTGGGTTGCTGGGTCCTTCTCTCCAGCCTACAGCACCTGGTGTTCCCAGGTAGTCTCCCATCCAAGTACTAACCAGGCCCGACCCTGCTTAGCTTCTGAGATCTGACTGGTTTGGATGCCACAGGGCTACAGCTGCAGGCCTAGTACAGAGAAATGAATGCCAATTTTGATTTTATATTTAAAAGGCCATTAAGTGGAATAAGAAACTAGTCTGTATACTCTGTTCTCTCTTCAGATCGTATACATCTTTTACTTTTATTATAGATTTCTATAAAGAAATCCAAAGTACAGAACACTTTTTCCAGACAGCACAATAGTACACAAAGAAATTAAAGCAAAATGTGCCATGCATATCTTCAATTGATGCTACTTTCTTATTCAAATATGCCACAATAATGTTGTGAAAATAATAAAAATTACAATAAAAAATATCAAAATATGTAAGGACAGGTACATATGTTTCCCCTTCCTTCCTTCCTTCCTTCCTTGCTTCCTTCCTTCCCTCATTCCTTCTTTCTTTCCTTCCCTCCTGTTTCCTTTCTCCTTCTCCTGCAACCATTCTCCCTTTTTCTCTCCTCCACCTGTTCTTCTCCTCTTCCTCTTCCTCCTCTTCTTTTCTTCTCCTTTCTTTCTCTCTTTCCCTTCCTCCCTCTGTCCCTTTCTCTTTTATTCCTTTCTCCTTCTAATGGAATCATAACAAGAAACAGAGGCAAATAAATTAAAACAACAAACAAATACTTGCCGAATTGCTATTGCTGCACTATGGTGGAAGTAGTAAAATTTTATTTACTCTTAGAATCCCCATAACTACCATGCAACACTTACATTTATCCTGTGCCATCTAATTATCCTAGAAACAGAAACAGTCCTGTAAGACCCAATTAAAGCAACATCTAAGCATTTTAAGTAAGATGTATATTTTTTATGACTTATAGTTTTCTTTATATATAATGATTATTTACTTATTTATTTACTTATTTCTTATTTACTTATTTTCATTATTGGACAATGAACCCAGGGTTTCACCCCTGTTAGGCAAGCACTCTATCACTGAGCTGCCCTTCCAGTTCCTTTATTTTATTTTATTTTATTTTTGACAGAATCTAAGATGTGCAGGTTGCCACTGGCCTAGAACTCATAATCTTCCTACCTAATTTTCAAGTAGCTGGGATTACAAACACATGCCATGGCACCTGGCTAGTGATTATTTTTTTGAAGTTGACATTGGAATAAATTCTCTGACTTTTCATTCTTATTTCACTCTAATGGAAACTCCACACTTAGCAAAACACATATATTCTCACAAAACTCCTCCTTTACCTATTTTCTTCTTTAATATCTCCCCGTCCCAATGCTTATATTCAATTTCATCTTCATCTAGCCTAATACCAACTATGCCAGACACATTTTTCCATCATTAGATCCTTACTATATATATCGTCGCCTACAGACATAGCCCTGTGGCACCCAATCCCATTAGATCTCAGAAGCTAAGGAGGGTCGGGCCTGGTTAGTACCTGGATGGGAGACCGCCTGGGAACAACAGAATCTGTAGACTTGGGAGAAGGACCTGGCAACCCTATCCCCAAAATCATTCTGCCATTGAAAACCCTATGAACAGCAGAGAAGCACTGACAATAGTGTTTCCCCTGTTGTACAGAGGGTCCTTATGAGTCGGATACCGACTCCACGTCACCTAACAACAACAACATATATCGTTACATACAGTAACTCTCATTTTTCTACATTTCTTCTTCTTTAATCCTATAGTCACTGATCTATATTATCTTCCCATTCATGGTTTCTTTTTCCTTGATCTGCACACTGCCTAAATTCTACTAGTGAGTCTGAGAAATAATATTTTTGTTTCTATTCTAGTTTTGGTTATTGTAAGGACAGACTTTTAGATTTTTGTACTTGATTGTTATGTGCACAGAGCTCTCACTTTGTGATTGTATTAGACATTTTCCTTCATTGGGTATAGTAACTTATTTTATGCTTTGTTGTTGTTGTTAGGTGCTGTGGAGTAGGTGCCTGACTCATAGCAATCCTATGATTGCTTTACCAGGTTATTAGGCTGTATGAAAGATAAAACACTACTGTCAATATTTCTCTCTATTCATAGGATTTTCAATGGCTGATTGATTTTTGGGAGTGGGTTGCTAGGTCCTTCTCCCAAGCCTTGAGCACCTGGTGTTCCCAGGCTCCCATCCTAGTACTAACCAGGTCTGACCCTGCTTACCTCCATATATATATATATATGGATACTATATATATATATATATATATATATATATATATATATATATATATATATTCACACACAATGTTTAGATAAATATACATTATATCTATCTATATATATAGATATTTAGACAAGTAGATGATAAAGAGTTGATGATGGTACAGATGCTAGGTAGATAGAACATAGATAGCCATCTTATAAGGAGAAACAGAAAAGAATATGATTCTTCAATACATAACACCAAAAGACTAAGAGATGGCATAAAAGAAAAATGTGTTAAATCATTTGTATCATACCTCAATCTAAGGGATATACAGATATACAATAAATTTTAAGCTTCTGTGATAAAACTTTTATATAAACCATGTGAACATCTTTTTAAAAGTCACATTTTATCAGAAATGTTATTTTAAAAATTAAAAGATGCATATGCCCCATGGGTAGCCTAGACAGGGAGTTATATGAAAACAATTATAATTTGCAGCAACAAATCCCATAAAAAAGGATTCATAAGAAAATTTGGGGTAGAATGGACCATCTATTACAAAAGGGCTTTGGAGTAGGGAACTTGTGAATGAAGATATTAAATGTTCTATAAAAAAGTCTGTGTGCTTTACAAGGTTATTAGGCTGTTCTGAGTTTCAATTTCCTTATCTGTAAAATCAAGATACTTATATTTCCTAATGGCCTTATTGGGAGGATTGAAGATACAGTTTCTATCATTGGAATGGAAGCACATATACACACACATACACATACACACAAAAAACCCAGAACTTCATAGTTATTTTCTTTTTGACTTTGTAATTATAACAGTAATTATAAGCAGTAGTAAGCATTACTTTACCAAATTTCCCAATATCTTATAAGAAAGTTTATTATTTTTTGAATTCCCTCAAGGAAATAAAACTAAAAGGTGAAAAAAATATAAAATTCCTCAAAATGAATTCTTTATTTATACTCATTTTTCTTGCACTGCGGTATGCTACATTAATTATCCTGGAGAGCTGCTGACTTAGTATGGTTTTGTATAAGTTGACCAATTCTTAATATGCTGATATTGAGACTTAATTTACTTATAACAAAGTCAGACATTTGGGTAACTTTTCACAAATATTACTTTTCATAAAAGGAGTCCAAAACAATTCCATATAAATCTGCTTAAAATATATAAAGATATTTTCTATTGTCTCTGTATTTATAATCCTCATTGTTATTGTTAGGTGCCATCAAGTTGGGTCTGACTCATAGGGACCCTATGTACAACAGAATGAAACACTCTGTAATTCTGTGCCTGGCACAGGATCATTTTTATGTTTAAGCCCATTGTTACATCAACTATTCATATGCAGGTTCAAATTTACAATAGAGCCTCCACAAAATCTTATTTAACACAGTTTCTACTTAACAGTCAACATTAATCAGTCACTGGCACACACTTATCTACATATACTTTCAACATATATTTCTAGACTATCGTGTATTTTCTAAGCAATATGTTAGGCAAAGAGATGCACAGTGACGAAGAATAGAGTGTCACCAATTGTTTCTTATACTACTTGTGGCAGAAATAGACACAAATTTTAATGTAATAAATTCTACTTAATATTCCACTCAAACTTTGTGTGAGTATGTTACCACTCAGTCAACTGGGATCCTTTTGCTTTGCCCAGATAGGAGATGTGGGTAGACAAGAAGAAGTTCTCACAGTGCTGGTAACTGGCAAATTTTGTAATTCTCAGCTTCTAGCAGCAAATGAGCAGCAGCAGCAGGCAGTTGCAAACAGCAAGAAGTAGTTCCCCCGCTAGTGTTAACAGCTCTCTCCCATGTTGTTGTTGTTGGGTGCCATTGAGTGGAGTCCAACTTATAGCGACCCTATGTACAGCAAATCAAAAGAATTCCTGATTTTGTACCACCCACATGATCTTATTTATGTTTAAGACCATTGCTGCAGACACTGTGTCAATCTATCTGGTGGAGGGTTTTCCTTTTTATTTGCTAACCTGCCACTTTCCCAAACATGATGTCTTTCTCCAGGGATTGGTCCCTCCAAAGTACACATACAAAATACACAAGGCTTAGTCTAGCCATCTTTGCTTCCAAGGCACACTCTGGTTGCATTTCCTCTAAGACAGATCTGTTGGTTCTTTTGGCAGTGAATGGTATATTCAATAGAAGTCTCCAGCACCATAATTCAAAAGCATCAATTCTTCTCCTGTCTCCCTGTTCAATATCCAGTTTTCACAACCATATGATGTGACTGAAAATACGATGGCATGAGTCAGATACATCTTCATCTTCAATGTGACATCTTTACTTTCCAATACTCTAAAAATATCTTTTGCCATAGCTTTTCCCAAAGCAATGAGTCTTTTGATTTCTTGACTCCTGCTTCCACAGGTGTTGAGTAGAACCAAGTAAAAAAAAATCATGGACAACCTCAGTCTTCTCTCTATTGTGAAGTTGCATACTGACTCAGTCATAGGGATTTTTGTTTTGTTGATGTTTAGTCACAACCCATACTGAAGGCTATGATCCTTGATCTTCAACAGTAATCTTTTAAATCCTCATCATTTTCAGCAAGCAGAGTGGTGTCTTCTGCATAATACAGGTTGTTAATGAGTTTTCCTCCAATCCTGGTGCCCTGTTCTTCATCATAAAGTCCAGCTTCTCAGATTATTTGCTCAGCATATAAATTGAAGAGAAATGGTGAAAGTATACAGCCCTGACATACACCTTTCTCAACTTTAAACCGGGCAGTGTTTCCTTGTTCTATTCGAACAACTGCCTGGAGTTTTGGGACAATTAGCCCTGTTGTGACAAGTATTATAGTTCTCACAAAGACTATGGGAATCAGAATCAAGTTCTCAGCCCTTAAGGAATGATGCTCTCTGAATTCTCCTAGGAGCTGTTCAGCTGCCTCCTACTGCTATTGTTGCTGTTGCTATTGCTAAGGTGGCAGCCACTGCTTTAGCAACTGCTGCTCCTTCCACTGCTAGTGCATCTGTTGCTGTAGCTTCTGCTATACATCATTTCTGCTGTTTTGGATGTTGCAGCTGCCATAGCTGCTATCATCATCTCAGCTTCCTACATTGCAGGTATTTTCTTCATATCACCAACTTAGTCAACTCTACTAAAGGTAAAGATCAAAAGAAGGCAAGAAAAGACCTCTTGAGAGATGTTTTATGGGCCTAATTTTGCAACTCCAGGGAGGCAGCAAAGAAAGGTGTCTCCTGGCCAGCTTACCTTGTGAGCCAAATAGCCTTCTTACACAGCCAGAAAAGTGGTTTATTCACCAATAACAGCAGAACTTTATGCAAATGAATGACCATATTCACAAAAATCATGGCATTGCTCATGTTGTACCAGTCATAGTACTCCTATTGAGCCACCAAGAGAAGTGTTGCCCTTATGATCCTGAAATGGTTTCAGGGTCATATAGAATTCACTGACACTTGTGATGGCAAAAATTCCTGCACAAGTCTTTTGAAACTGTTGTGGCCTAGGCCATGCTTTCAGGAGCTGGAGATGTGCTTAGGCAGCAAATAGCTGTGGCTGCTGGGTAGCTTTCTCAAGGTGTTCATGGAGTGTTCAGAGCAGCAAGTGCTGGCATGAGCGAAGTTGACCTAGTTGACTGGATGACAGTTCCTTACTGGAGATTGTTGAGACACCAGGGAAAGGTTTAACAGCTGTCAATAGGGCACCAAATTTCCCCATCTTCCGACATCTAAGCCTAGTTATGGGAAAAATAAACCTCAGAAAGATATTACAATATGGGCATGTCATTAATATTAGTAGTGATTTTTCTCAGTGTCCAATGATATTGTAACAATGCTGAACATCTTCCCAGAGACCCGGGAGAAATGAGGTGCCCCCCTACTCTGTCTCAAGTGCACATAATGATAGATTCCTATTAGTTTATATATCTACTTTCTTTCCTAATAGAATTTAGATTTAGTCTATTAGATAATCTGCTTAGCTTAACTAGCTGTATTTTCACTATGTTTTATAGGTAAAAAATAAATGTTTGTTGTTGTTGTTAGGTGCCATGGATTCATGTCTGACTCATAATGACTCTATGTACAACAGAACCAAATACTCCTGGACACTGTGCCATCACTGGCATTATGTCAAGGTTTCTCTGATATTCATAGGGTTTTCAATGGCTGATTGTTTAGGGAGTAGACTGCCAGGTCCTTCTCCCAAGCCCACAGCAACCCATATTCCCAGACAGTCTCCCAACCAAGGACTAACTAGGCCCAACCCTGTTTAGCTTCAGAGATTTGATGAGATGGGATGCCAGAGTGTTACAGCTGTAAAAATAAATATGTGATATGATAATTTTAACCATTGTGATGTTAGTAGATAGCATTGGGTAAACTCTCAAAAAATATATTTATAAAAGGAGATATTTACCCGATTTAAACTATTTTGTCACTGTCCTGATTTTACTTTCTGGCAGTATTAGTACATAATGGAGGCAAAGCAGATTTTTTTTTTTCAGTACTGAGGGTTGAACCCAAGGCCTCTCACTTGAATGCTTTGCAAGTGCTGTACCATTGAGCTGCACTCCCAGCCCTTTTTTTATTTGTTTTTTTTCCTTTTTGAAACAGGGTCTCGCTAAATTACACAGACTACTTCTGATCTAGAACTTGTTATCCTCCTGCCTCTGCCTCCAGAGTCACTGGGATTACATGTGTTTGCCACCACATCTGGCATGTAAAGCAGGTTTTTGATGACTATGAAGGGACAGGCATGAAAACAGAATCCAATATTTGGAAGGTGGCAAAGAAGAAATTTGGAAGAAGACTGAATTATGGATGCCATTATAAAGATATTAGATTAGTCCTAGAGTTATCATATCTCTCTTTTTAAATGAGAGATTCTGTTCCAAGATTTTTTTCAACATGGATGTGGAGGATTTTTTTTTTTTTATCTTTTATAACAAATCTCTAAGTGTTGGGGCATGAAGGTACATGGGCTTATTGGGATAAAAATGGAAAGGTAAAAAAATTCTTGTCAAAAAGCTTAACAACCAAATAATAGAGAAACAAATAAAAATGACCCAAGATATGAAAACAGATTTTAGTCTTTGTGAATATTTTTAAAGAATAATGAACATTTTGCCACTATTTGCTGTAGCACATCATTGGTACTGCACCTGTAAGAATATTTTCCTATTTAGAACCTGTTTATATTTCACATAGTATAAATTCTAATGTGTGTGTCCTTTTGGAGGGTTTAATCTCATTTGTGATTCAAATATTTTGCAACAGTTTAGTGTTGTATATGCCATGTGAGTGATGACATATGCACAGATATTCTCAGGAAAGGTGATTTTCATCTTCAGATGAGCAATACTATTTTCTTGGAGAGACACCATTTTGTTATTTTCATTTCCTTCATAGTATATCATATCTAGATGTATACACTTATTTTTCTTAAACAGGAACAATGAAATGTAAGTTTACTGATTATCTGGAAAAACAATTTTAAATGGTTGTGCTTATCAAATGATTAGGTTACATCCCTAATGAGTCCTGGAAGAAAAGACAGAGGTAATTTGTATTGGTCTGCTTAGCTTTGAATCTAAGTGCATATACCTTGTATTTGTGCTGTAATTCTCTGCGATTTTTCTTCTAAGAGGATTAGTTCCTAGCTCATTCATTGTTTTATTTGCAAAGCAACCCTCTCTGGTTTTAAGATTCTTTTAGGGTTTACCTGAGAAATGACAACTCTTGCTAGGGAAATCTCTTGGAATTCTTTTGCCCAAAGTAGAGCCAGTACATGATGGTAACAGAAAGACTTAGGATTTTTCACTTGACTTCAACCGAAAACAGAACAAACAGTAAAAGGATTTTTTGATTGTTGTTAACAATTTTAGCATTTGTTTTCATTATAAAAATTGTTACTTTTGACTTATTTTGCCCTTATTTTTGATGGTTTTAGTCAAAACAGCTATTACTTAAGGGGCAGAAAAATTGTCAAATCACTTCTTAAATGGAAAAATATACACATCTTTTGTAATAATTTTTAAGAGCCAAAGGAGAAAAAGTACTTAATATGGTTATCTAAATTTTATGCCTAATATAGCTACAAATGTACAGCTATTTCCCATTGTTCAAATGATCCAGAAACAAACAATCAAAAATTCCACTGAATTGTTTAATAGTTCTTTTTTCCTACTGCCAGTAATGGACATTTTTTGTTTGTTTTGTTTTGTTTGCTTTTTGTTTTGTTTTGGTTTTGAGTTTTTGTTCTTTTTTTTATTTTTTAGTTTTTAGATACTGGAGGGCTAAACTCAGGGCTTTGGGCATACTTTGCAGGCACTCTATCACTGATCCATACCCCTAGGTCCTTTGAGTTTTTTTTTAATCTTGAGACAGGGACATGCTAAATTATACAAGCTGGCTTTGTTCTCGAACTTGTGGTCATTTTCCTCCACCTCCCAAGTGTCTGGGATTAAAGGCCTGTGCCTTCCTGTAACATAGCAAAATTACAGAAGGAAGAAAGGAAGGAAAAAATGGGAAAAAATGAGAATGAAGTACAGATTGAAAAACACATAAATAAAGTATATTGTTGTTGTTGTTAGGTGCCGTCGAGTCGGTATCCGACTCATAGCGACCCTCTGTACAACAGGAGAAACACTATTGTCAGTGCTTCTCTGCTATTCATCGGGTTTTCAATGGCAGATTGATTTTTGGGAGGGGTTTGCCAGGTCCTTCTGCCAAGCCTACAGCTTCTGGTGTTCCCAGGCGGTCTCCCATCCAGGTACTAACCAGGCCTGACCCTGCTTAGCTTCCGAGATCTGATGGGATCGGATGCCACAGGGCTACAGCTGCAGGCAAAGCATATTAACAATCTTAATAAATATAAACTTGTTAACAACTTCAACAGGTAAAAATCACACACTGAGACATTAAATTTAAAGTTAAAAAAATCCTGATAAAAACAGAAACAAAAACAAAATGAACAACAAAAATCAAAAACAAAACAAAGCAAGACAAAATGACAACCACAAGAACAAAAATAATAGGAATTGTGGCACACACCTGTAATCCCAGAGATTTGGGAAGTTGTGGTAAGAGACTCATGAGTTAGAGTCCAGAGGCAGCTTGTGCAACTTTGGGAGACCCTATCTCAAAATCAAAATTAAAAAAGGAACAGAGATGTAGTTCTTGTTTAGCATTCATGAGGCCCTGAGTTCAATCCCCAGTAAAGACTCCAAATGTTAAAAATAAAATAAATGGATTTAAAAATATACCAGACACACTTTAATAAATAGGAAATGGCTATATCGCAAAAAAGTAGAATTTATCAGAAAAAAAATTTAATAAAGCAAAAATGAATGTGTCATTTTAAAAAATGAAGTAATCATCAAGATGATATAAATATCACAAATCATTTTAAATGAGTCAGAGTAAAAAAATAGCATAGTTTTCTCCATTAGAATAATTGCTTCTGGGTTACAGTATATTTTCTTTTTTCTGTTTCTTAAAGTATAAAAATATGCAGAAAACCACTATTAATAATGTCTCCTCAGCATTAAATAAAACATTTAGGATATTTTTTTCTTTTTCATCTCCATTTGCTCTAATTTTTCAAGCTTTTGTAAAATCATAAATTATCTATATTTTCATTATTTTGACATTTCTATTCTGTTAAGATTCTTATGAATTATTCAATAGTTAATTATATATGCATATATGTATCTGTATAGCCTTATACATATATCAATGTTAGAAGGTACTATTTACATATATTTTAAATTTTAAAAGGCCTCCAATAACAAAAAAAGAACTTCCTTTTCATGCCTGATATATAATCCTTCAACTTTTACCCTATTTTTCCCAGAGGAAAAAAACATATTCT
>VMDO01012358.1:0-47667 GCA_007922755.1 Pedetes capensis | reverse complement strand
TTTTCTAAATGATCAATGAGTGTGGTTTCAAATAATGACATGTGATATAGAACAATGAATTTTAACATAACAGAATACAAAATTTGTGTAAACATGACCATACATTGTAAGCCATTAAGAATCCACCACTGGTCAATGATACAGCATTAAAAAACAATGACCAAATTTATCTGGAAAATATATTAACATATTCTATTTTCCATGTGTATACATGTGTGAGAGCATTCTTCCTATTTTTCAACCAAAACAATCTATAAAAACAGAGTAAATGCAGAAATAAGTGTGAGTATCTAACCCTCTTCTAATAAACCATAAATAAATTTTCAAAATGTAAAATGATAACACTCTTGTCTCTAATATTTTGTTTGGAAATTATATGTCTTTTTAAAAATGAATGATATTTATGTTAACATGTATTGGGCTACTATTTTTTCTAAGTGTTTAAAATTTCATAATTTAAATTTTCTTAAATGTAATTTCTAGTAATATACACAAAATAGCAAAAGGTCTTTGGGTCTGCTATAATTTTAAAAGTATAAAGGGATTATGAGACTAAAATCTTCAAAAACCATAAGTATACTGATTAAAATATGGAGAATAGTGTCAGCTCTCTAGGATTTAGATATCTGAAGCACCATTTTCTATCTCACTGGCTTTAGTTAAGTTACTGAGGTCCTCTATGCCTTGTTTCCTCACTTATTAAGTGGACATGATAATAATAAAAATGTACTTCCTACTATTATTAAGAGGGCTGGGATTTAGCTCAGTTGGTAGAGCACTGCACTGCAGTCTCTGAGGTCCCGAGTTCAATTCCCAGCACTGCAAAAATGGGAGAAGGACATGGCAATCCACTCCCAAGGCAATCCCGAAACTGTCTGCCATTGAAAACCCTATGAGGGTCGCTATGAGTTGGATACTGACTCTACGGCATCTAACAACAACAACAACTATTATTAAGAAGAAATTTCTAGAATGTTATGATAATATGTGTCAGTTGAGTGTAGGTAACTTATAAAACATTACTATTGGATGTGGCTATGAGGGTATCTCCGGAAGAGAATGGAATTTAAGTTAGGAGTCTGAGGTAAAGATGATCTATCACTCTCAGATGACTGTGAACAGACATCTTCCAATTTAACTAGGAACAGTATAGGACAAAAAGAAAAGGGAGCGTGACTTCTCTCTCTCTGTTTTCTGGAACATAGGCAATCATCTTCTCCTGTGCTCAAACATGATAGGTCCTGGTTCCCCTGGCTTGGGGCCTTATGGCCTTGAACCTTATAGGAGGAGCACCACAGACCATCACTAACCCCTCATTTCCATCCTCATTTTCAGCACTGTGTTAATAGACTACATGTCACACAATCAGGTCCCTTCATTCTCAGGCCTTTGACTTCAGACAGAATCATTGGCTTTCCTGAATTTTCAGCTTGCAGACAGCATATCATAGGTCACCTTGATGTCTATTACTTTGTAAGCTAATTCTTATAATAAATCCTGTATCTATGTATAGCTAAATGGCTATAATATATATGTAAACTGTTTTTAATGGTACCTGGCACAAAAATTTCTTAGGTAATATATCATAAGGATACATATTAAGGAGTTACTACAGAGACAAAATGAATATCAGTTAAGTAAAGGAAACAAAATAGTAACAGAAATAGATAAAACTAGATAAAAACATTTCAAAAGAGGGTCTTTGAAAAGAAATAAAATTAATTAACCTCCAGACAGACTGATCAAAAATAACAGAATGAATAACAAATTATCAATATCAAGAATAAAGGAGAGAGCTGAGTTGATGCTATAGCCATTAAAAAACAAATAAATTACAGCCCTTGACAATTTAGTGTTACACAATTATTGCTGGTTACTTTTAAAATTGTCCCAGAAGTGTTCCCCCTCCCCACCCCTTGAAGGATAGACATTCCAAGCCAGGTCACATATTTACAATATTGCCTGAATGGGGCTTGTCTAAGAGGCCAGTAGTAACCACTCTTTGGGGACAGGGCTTGATAAGGAGTTCCAAACCTGGTCTGTTTGTCCAAAAGCTGTGAAGATACAAATTTTCACTGGCATGGTAGCTTCAAATGTCTTACATTTCAAGATGACCATAAAGCAAGGGAGGGAGTGTAGATGAATAAGTTAAACGTCATAAGCTCTATAATTGTTACTCAAGTTCATTAGTTTTTTCTTGAATAAATTCTCTTCAGATTGTTGTAAATCTTTTGGTTAATTCTCAGAGTTCTGAAAACAAAAATATAGTAGTAGGGGGTTGAACTCAGGCCTCATACATCCTTTTGTAAATGCTCTATCACGGAGCCATATCTCCAGCTCATTTTTAACATTTTTATTTTGACAGGGTCTCATTAAGTTACACAGGCTGTCTCTGGCATAGAACTTCTCCTGCCTTTGCCTCCTGATTCTCTGGGGTTAGATGTGTACACCACTGTGCCTGGCTTGAAAAAATATTTTCAAATACCTTTTTCAGTATTTTCATTGCTTTTTTGTTGAAGCAGATTTCTCAAAGTTCATTATCAAAGATGTCTGACCTCATATATTTAACATTTAATATAATTATTAATGCTACTGAAATTAAGCCTATCACATTTTCTCATTTATACTTCAATTATTTTTTCCTTTTATGATTTATTTTGTCTTAATTAGAAAATATACTTGTATCTTATGAATCTGAACATATATGTGTATATATACATATTTTGTTGTTGTTAGGTGCTGTTGAGTCTATATCTGACTCATAGCGACCCTCATAGGGTTTTCAATAGCTGACTGTTTTGGGATTGCCTTGGGAATGGATTGCCAGGTCCTTCTCCCATTTTTGCGATGCTGGGAATTGAACTTGGGACCTCAGAGACTGCAAGGCAGCACTCAACCAACTGAGCTAAATCCCAGCCCATATATATATATGTATATGTGTGTGTGTGTGTGTATATATATATATATATATATATATATATATGTATGTATATGTATATTTTTACTAAGCATGCATAAAATAATGTTTCTAACTTATAAATAGAAAGTATTCTTCACTACGCAGTATTAGTATAGAATGTTTCTACTCCCATACAGGAACATATGAATTATTCTCTAATGATAACTTTCTGACTCCTCTTCAATGAGTAAAGATGTCTTGACTATTTTGTTTATGTTTGTTGTTCTTTATTGCTTTTTGTTTGTTTGTTTGTTTGTTGAGGGGTTGGATTGTGGTGCTAGCAATAAACCCAAAACTTCAAACACACTATGCACACCATACTATATGTATGTGTGTGTATGTGTGTGTATATATACATATATATGTGTGTATATATATGTATATGTACCTATATACACACATATATACATATATGTGTGTATATATACATACACACACACACACACACACACACACATATTCTGAAGCTAAGCAGGGTCAGGCCTAATGTACTTGGATGGGAGACCACCTGGGAACACCAGGTGCTGTAGGCTTTTGAGAAGGACCCCGAAACCCACTCCCAAAATCAATCCACCATTGAAAATCTTATGAATAGAAGAGAAGCACAACAATAATGTTTTGCCTATTGTACATAGGGTCGCTGTGAGTCAGACACTGACTCATTGGCAACTTACAACAGCAACAATATTCAGCAGGTCATAAAAAAAACACTATTGAAAGAAAATATATGAGATTAAGCAATAAGGCTGAGGGTACAGCTCAGTGTTATGGTGCTTGCATAGTGTGTTTGAGGGTTTGGGTTCTATTTCCAGCACCACGATCCAACCCCCCCCTTAACAAACAAAGAAAGAAAGAAAAAGCAATAAAGAACAACAAACATAGATAAAATAGTCAAGATATCTTTATTCACTGAAGAGGAGTGAGAAAGTTATCATTAGAGAATAATTCACATATTCCTGTATGGGAATAGAAACATTCTATACTCACACTGTGTATTGGAGAAAACTTTCTATTTACAAGTTAGAAACATTATTTTATACGTGCTTATTGATACTATTTTAATTTCCTTTAAAATCTTTATAGTACTGCTGTCTAGAAGACTTTTTAAAGATGAATAAAATGAATTTAATTTACTGAATATCATGAAAGTAATTCATTCTGTCATTTCATACTCCATTCCCAACAATGATTCTAGATTTTTCCAAATTCACACTATTGAACACAAAAAGAGATACTATGAGGACTGATTATTTGGAAGGCTTTAGTGTATATTTGGATTTGCTGATGCTGTCTAGACACTGGCTGGGAGGAATTGCACAGGGGTCAAATAGCTGCACAAATCATTACCAATCGACAAGACCAACACAGATCATTTTCCCCTGACAGCGAGCAGAAGGGTATAGACTCAGGAAGTGGGATAGTTTTTTGTAAGACATAATCAAGTTAGATTAGTCTCAGTAGGAAATAGCTTACTTCCTTATCTCTTATTCGTTTTATTTATAAAATAGTAGGGATTAAACTAGGTCCATTCAACTAAAGCATTCTGGGATTTTTATAATTGTGCCTCTGAAAGACTACATTACTTTCTGAAATATAGGACAATGAATGTTAAACATATTAAATTCTAAGAGTTCATTACAGTATTTTGATATCAATTTTTTATTTTGTTGCCAATTTATCAATTTATCTTAATAGACTTAAGATCAAGTAATCTAAAATTCAATTTCATTAACAATTGTACACTATTATAAAAATATGAAAAATTTTCTGGGTGCTATGCTGCAAACTTGTATTCCTAGCTACTCCAGAGGCTGAGGCAGGAGATCATAAGTTTGACGCCAACAGCAGTCTGTACAACTTAGCAAGACCCTGTCACAAACTTTAAAAATAAGGTAGGGGCTGAGAGTGCAGCTCATTGGAAGAGCATTTTGCTAGTATGCATCAATCATTGGGCTAAGTCCTCAGTACTACCAAAAAATATGAAAAACATGTTATCATTTTTCATATTTTCTGTTTTTCTATTGTCTTTAGATATGAATTTCTTCTTGTTTTTATAAAACACTGTAGAGTTCAGTGATGTCCTCAGGCATGTAGAGGTTCCTGGGATGATGAAAACCATGATTGCTGAGCCTTTGGCATTTAAGAAATGAATTAGAATCCCACTATCTTGCTTTATAACACATTTTATGTGGCTCCTACTACCATATTCATAGTAAAATGATAAAAGAAACAAATTACTTGAAATTATTGTTAAGGCAGATTGAAAATTTTGTTGATGTAAATTTGAAATATTTTTAGAAGGAAACTAATGAAATATTCAAGTACTCCTTTTTAGTTACTTATTCAAAACATCTGATCTCAATTTCTAACTTTGCAAAAAACAGCTAAAAGAACTAGCATTATAGAATTGATTTGAACATTCAATAGAATGTATTCATGTAAAAGGCTTCATACAGTATCTTTAAAAATTAACATGGTCAATAAATAGTGTATATTACCATGTTCCTTCTTATAAATGAAAAACCTAATATATGTGGTAAAAATAAAGTTGAAAAGGATGAAATTTCAAATGTTTATATGGACATAGACTTATACATGCATGTGTATATGATTGTGTGTGTGTGAGTGTGTGTGTGTGTGCATTCATTCTCTTAAGAGAGATGAAATGTTTTTGATGCTAAGTTTAAGAGCAAACTAATTAGAGGGAAACAAGTATCTACTCAACAACTCAAAGGCCTTTTCCAAAGCAGTTTTTAACTAGAGGATATTCTGCATAATTTAGATCCAAAACTGAAAACAAATCATGCATTTGAATGTATTCATAGAATAGTAGATATTGGTTTTAATTCTACACTTAGTTCATAGGATTTATTAGCTTCTCATATCTTTACCCCAAAAATTATGGAAAAAATAGTCTCTCTCTCTCTCTCTCTCTCTCTGTTGTCTGGAGGTACATACTGTGAAACCTCTGACAATATCATTCCCCATGTCTCTAGTCTGTGAAGCAAGCACAGTATTGAGGTCATCCAGAATGTTGTTATTACTGTTAGGTGCTATTCAGTCAGGTCTGACTCACAGCAACCCCCATAGGGTTTTTAATGGCTGATTGTTTCAGGATTGCTTTGGGAGTGGATTACCACATCTTTCTCCCATCCAGCATTTTTTCCTATTTTAATTTTGCATGTTTTTTGTGATGAACCATGGTAATGAAGCTTCGGATGAACTCAACAGAAAGGAATAGCTCAAGAAAAGCAAATGTTAAAACTTCAACCTTTTTTAAAGTAAAGAAAAATTATCATTGTTGTTGTTCATATTATTGAACCAGGTCAGACTCATAGCAACCCTACAGGATTTTCAAAGGCTAATTGTTTTGGGATAGTTTAGGGAGTGGACTGTCATTTCCTTCTGTTTTTGCAGTGCTTGGGATCAAACCCAAGGGCTCAGTGCATGCACTCTACCAACTGAGCTAGACACATTATTTACCATATTTATCACACTTGTAAGGCTTTAATTTTTACAAAGGAAGAAAATAATTTTCCAAGTAGTTCTTGTTTAAATCTTAGTGAATATGCTGATCAGAACTCATCAATTATATTGTGGACTAATTAATTCTCCAAAATAGTTCAGTATTAAATTGCTGGTTGTATTTAATTGTATCAGAAAATTCAGACACAGAACTCACATTTTTTTTTCTTTTGCAAGTTCTCTCTATATAGCCCAGGCTGGCCTCAAACTCTTAATCTTCCTGCCTCAGTCTCCTGAGTGCTGGAACAATAGTTGTGTGCTATCACATCTGAACATGAAAATTTACTTTTGTAAGAATTCAATTGGTTTTTTAATTTTTTAAAAATGTTTATTTATTTATTTATTTGTTTATTTTTCAGTACTGGGGGCTGAACCCAGGGCCTCACATTTGCAGGCTATGCAAGTGCTATACCACTGAGCTGTACCCTTGGTCCATTTTTATATTTATTTATTTATTTATTTATTTATTTACTTATTTATTTATTTTTTACTTTTTGAGACAGGGTCTGGCTAAGTTATACAGACTGCCTCTAATCTCAAACTTGTGATTCTCCTGCCTCTGCCTCCAAAGTCACTGGGATTACAGACGTGCACCACAGTGCCTGGCTAAGAATTCAATTCTTACCAATATTATACTGGTTTATTCATAAATCTACTCAGAAGAAAAAGCGTTACCAAACTGAACGTTCTAAGATGACTATTTTTCACCTGATTGTATGGGTTGCACAGCTAAAGGACTTGTAGAAATTACCAAGCCAGTCAAAATATGGAATGGGAAAATAAGTAATGAAGAGAAAAATAATCAGTTTAGGGCTCTGTACTGAGAACTATAAGTGGATAAGAAGCTTGAAGATTGATTCTGATTTTTATTATGGTATTGGGCAAGATATCTGAAAATTTTAACTGTTTTTGTTGTTAGGTGCTATCAGGTCAGTTCCGACTCATAGTGACCCTATATATAACAGAACAAAACACTCCTCCACCATGTGCCATGCTGGGCATTGTGTCAGTGCTTCTCTGCTAGTGATAGAGTTTTCAATGGCTGATTGTTTTGGGATTGTTTTAAGAGTAGGCTGCCAGATTTTTCTCCCATTTTCGTAGTCCTAGGGATTGAACCCAGGAACTCAGAGTGTACAGAGCAGCACTCTACCAACTGAGCTAAACCCCAGCCCTTTTAACTGTTAGTTACTTCATTAGTGAAATGAAAATTATAGTTTTATAAAATGTCAGCATGTTTTTGCATTCACTTTTTAAGTTTACTGTAACTTATATAAAAATATTGTACATATACATGTGGTACCATGTAACATTTCAATACATGTATACATTGCATAATGACCAAATCAGGGTAAACATATCTGCCATTTATCATTTCTTTACAGTGAAAGCATTTAATAGACTTTCCCCTACTTTTTTAGAAATATACAGTGTATTGGTGTTATCTGTAGTCACCCTACTATGCAGGAGAATGCCATAACTTTATCCTTTTATTTATAACTTAGTACCTATTGATAAAACTTTTCTCATTCTTCCTTCCCCCCTCCTTTCTCAAGGCTGTGGTAACCCCTAATCTGAACTTCTATGATATCACCTTTTATAGACACTACATGGAATTGAGATTATGTGGTACTTCTATTTCTGTGCTTGACTAATTTGCATTTACCATAATGATGACCTCCACTTCCATCCATGTTGTCTCAAATGATGAGATTTCATCCTTTTATGACTAAATTGTATCCCATTGCATTTATGTGCCACACTTTCTGTATCCATTCCTACACTGACTGATGAATGGGTAAAGAACATAATAATTTTAAACTCAGAGCATATAGAAGGATAATGGAGATTGTGTTTGTAAGGCATTTATAATGTTAAACGGGCATTGTAAACACTCAATAAAGCAAGTTACTGAAGTTCATTTATCCATGCAACTATTATTTATGGTGTACAATGTTATAATTTGATACTTGTATAAAATATACAATGATCAGTTCAAGACAATTAACATTTCCATAGCCTTAAACGTATATTATACCTATGTTTTTGGAAATTCCAAACTCTTCTCCTCTAGGTACTTTGAAATATATAATAAATCATTGTATGCAACAGTTGCCTCTTTTCAGGGTAGCCAAGATATGGAATCAAGCAAGATGTCCATTGAAATATAATTGGGGAAAAAGGGGGGGTATATACAATATTTAATATCAACCAGCCATAAGAAAGGATGAAATAATGTCATTTATGGCAATCTAGACAGAACTAGAGGATGTTATGTTAAGTGAAATAAGCCAGACACAGAAAGACAAATGTCACCTGCTCTCAATCATTTACAGTCCCTTTTGACTAATGTGGGGACCTGAATTTCTTAATTTCTAATAATTTTCCTGGTTATCTAATGTTTCTGGTCTTGAGGCCACACTTTAAAGAGTAAGGCATTCAAGTTTAACCTGTTTTAAAAAGTTTTGCAATTACAGAGAGCACCATAGATCATAAGCAAATACCCTGCCTTCCTCTAATATCATACATTTGAATGATGTTAGAGATTATGGGAAGCAAAATAGGTTCAGAAAGCAAAAGGCTCATTTTTTCTTTCCCCTCACTTCCAAATGATTCCATGTAGGATTGTTATGGGATGATATTTCAAGATCTTTTCCATATGGATGGATGGTAGTGTGTTCTTTGGCAAAAGGTTTTAGTACATTTCTTCCCAGGCTGTGAAGACATGCCAACATAAAGAAAATAAAATCACTCTTAATTGGCAAAGTCTGGCTTACTTATATAAAATATTTCAGAATGTATTTTAGTCTTTCAAAAGGCTTAATGTTTATTTACAAAGTATTTTACAAAAAATAATAGCTATATCCCAGACTTATCAATTTTTTATCACAGATAAAATTATTCTACATAGAACAATGGAACACATTTCTTAGCATAACTTCGCATGTAAATAGAAACACTTTGATTCCAGGTAGAAAAACCTAATAAAACTTGCCTCTTCAAAGGAAGTATTTTGAAAAACATTTGATTTAAAATGTTATGTTTTAAAAAACACTTTCCTGTGGTGTTTGTATAATCTGACTCCTGGAATCCTGGAGTGAGATACAGCCTAAGGAATTTAGCCTTCCTGTTCACCTCTCTTCTGCAAACCCGCAGCACAGATAAGATACTTTTACAGACCAAAATGTCAACAATCTCGGAGTTTGGGTTTTATTTTTTTCTTTTATTCACTGTGTTTGGAGAATTCTCTCTCTCTCTCTCTCTCTCTGTCCCCAGAAGAAAAGAAAAGCAAATTTTTAACAAAAGCTCATAAACACAGGGTAACATTTCATAAGCTTTCATTGTCAATCATGGAGTTCAGAGCTGATAAAAACCTCAGAGTTTCTTCCTCCTCTCCTGCTACATGAATTATTCTCCATTGGAAGTATCTTCAACTACTTGCCCCACTAACATTTAAGTTTTGTAAGGGCATAGGTATTTTGTTGTTAGGTGCTGTCAAGTCAGTTCGACTCATAGTGACTCTATATAGAACAAAACAAAACACTCCTCCACCCTGTACACCCTGTACACCCTGTACACTCAGGGAAAACATTGTGCTTAGCATTTATTGAATAAAAAGAAAAGTTCATTCAGGAATGAGAAGGTCATCACATCACAAGGACTCTCAATAACATTTTGAATAATCAAAAGTTTAGATACTTTAGTAGTAAATTCTTAAGCTAAAATGAAAGAATTTCTTTGTAATATCTAATTTTGCTTTTAGTTTTCATAAAGTATCTTTTTCATACAAGTGCCAAATATTTAACAAAGTTTGTCTAAGTTTTCTCATTGTCAGCATTTTTGCCATTTTCCTCATCATATAGCTTAGTTTGAAGATATAACAATTTTCCACAGATATGCCAACTTTCCATGAGTATACATCAAGGTTACTTAACTTATTCTCCATATGTTCAAGCTATCTTTGATTTCATGTTTTCCTTTGTTTAGATATGTTTTATCCTATAATTGTGTAGACTTTTTATAGTAAATATGATATTTGACCTTGAACTCCATGTAAATTATTCTAGTTTTATTTCACTTGATTTTCAGAACAATGAAAAGTTTGTGAATATTGCATTAATAGAGGAATGTGTAAATTTACCTTGCAAATATACCCACAAGTGTGATAAGTATGAATTCTAATATTTAATTATAACCATTGGCAGAAATTTTGAGGCCTTTAAATTCAGAATTATACAGCCAGATACTTCAAGTCTATTTCACATTATAGTCTACAGCCATACCACCCTGATGTCCCAGCTCACGCAATCTCAGAAACTAAGCAGAGCTGGGCCTGGTTAGTATTTGGATGGGAGACTACCTGGGAATCCTTGGTGCTGTAGGCATGGGAGAAGGACTAAATAGCCTACTCCTAAAACAATCAGCCATCAACAACTCTATGAATAACAGAGAAGCACTGACGTAGTGCCAGCCATGATACAGTGTTCGGAGTGTTTCTTTCCTTTGTACATAGGGTCTCTATGAGTTGGACCTAACTTGATGGCACCTAACAATGACAACAATTTTGCAATTTTCATGCTAAGATTTTCTATTATTGTACATAATTCTACTACAATAAATACTGAATCAGCCAAATATAACTTTAAGAATATGATAACCCTAGACGTACTTTCATTTACTAAAAATACTTTCATTGAAATTAAAAAGTATGTATCTCTATTGTTCTATACATTGTCGTAGCATTTATTATACTGACTCATGTAAACATTACACATAGATACATATTTTGTTCAACTTCAAGACAACTGGTATGGTGCTTGACCTTAAAACCAAAAAATTTAATTTTTTTCAAAAATGAATAACATCCAAAAATGTATCTTCATTAGCATTTTGGTATAACCAACCATGGTAAATGCCCATAAAAAATGTGTAAGAAACCTCTAGAGATAGGTATAAGATTAATAATCTTATATTAATTATCATGATGATCATCATCTTGATCAGGACTGTGATAATTAAGAGTTGATCATTTAGTTATGACTGTAATTTTTCAATTCAATTTATAATAGTATAACTGTTCTATAAAAGACAAGGAGAAGTTGACCTTCATTACTTTTCTATTAGAAAATATCTAACAACTCACAGGCATTGCATGAACATAATTGTAGGAGCATAATGCAGTATTTGACAGTTTCCATGAAAAGTTTCTTGGCCTTCTAGTCTTTTTATTCCTACACTGTCCTTTCATGAAATTGCTTCATTTTTATTCTATAACTAGTGAAGAGTATCAGTCATACCAAATATCAATATTATTAATACTATATTGCCCTCTAAGAAGGGATCATTTTGTAATTTATTTCCAATTTTGACTTTGTGTCAGGGCTTGTGAATATTGTATCTATATTGTTCAGTGTGTAAAATGAATACTGAAGAGATAAATATTGAATACATGAAATTTCCATCTTATATATTCATGCCAATTTCCAAAACTTTCAACCATTTTATGAGTCTTTATATTTCCCATATCTTCTTATTCCATGCATTTTTTACTCTTTTTCCTTGAAACTTCAGTACCCAGTTATTTATTGTTACTGCTCCAATTAATTTTCATTTGTATGAACCTAGACCACATGTTATTTCATCAGTCACAGGTATCTGATCTTCTTAGCCTGTCCTATACATAATTCTCTGAACAATCTCTTCCAAATTCCTTTTTAAACACAGAAATATAACATAACTTCAATATTAACATTCTGTTATATATTGTCAATTACAAATGGAGTAGATAAGTTGTGTTATAATTATTATGTCTGGTAGAGATAAGAAAGCATAATTAATTTTTTATAAATAAAGAAAATAGGATGAAGTATGGAAAAACCTCTGGTTTAACCAAAAACATAATTATATACAAACTGAACTCCAATTCATTACAGAAAACTGAAAGTTTTAATATTACTTCTTTCTTATAATGTATACATATTTGTAGACACACTCACATATGTAAAAACTTTCCCCATTAGAATAACTATCATCTATTTTACAAATCTTAGTCCCATTTATCTTGTAACACTTTAGAACATATCCTTATTTCCTAGACACAACATTAATTTAAATGTATTTGATATTTCTAATTTTAATGTTATATGTATTGTTGTGTTCTGGGACTTAGCTCAGTTGGTAGAGTCCCACACTGCACTCTCTGAGAACCTGGGTTGGACCCCCACCACTACAAAAAACAAGAGAAGGACTTGGAAATTCATTCTCAAAGCATTCGTGAAGCTATCAGCCATTGAAAACTCTATGAGGGTCGCTAGGTGTTGGATCCTACTAAGTGGCACCTAGGGCTGGGATTTAGCTCAGTTGGTAAAGCATTGAGCTGCAGTCTCTGAGGTCCCGAGTTCAATTCCCAGCACGAAAAAAATGGAAGAAGGGCCTGGCAATGCACTCCCAAGGCAATCCCAGAACAGTCAGCCATTGAAAACCCTTTGAGGGTCGCTATAAGTCAGATATCGACTCGACGGCACCTAACAACAACAACAACAAATGGCACCTAACAACAACAACATGTAGAGTTGAGTCCAACTCATAGTGACCCTATTTAAAGCAGAACAAAACACTACTCCATTCTGTGCCAAGCACATGATCTTTTTATGTGCAAGCCCACTATTGCAGCCCCTGTGTCAATCCATGTATTCTTCTATAATTTTTTTGGCTTAAAGTGTGAGGAAAGTTAATCCCAGTTACTCACTAAATTGATGGTATGAAAATTTATTACAGAATTATGAAAATTTATGCATTCTCCTGCTGATAGACACTTACCATATTACTGATGTTTTAGCTTTTAAAAAGTGCTACCTCTTCCATATATGCTATAAGGTAATAGAGAAAAACTATGAACATGCTTGTCCCTCTTGATTTGTTAAGGTACAGGAAATCGATATTATTTGCTAAATTTATGCCAAAAGAAATAGACATCTCTAGAAGCTTTTATACGCTAAAGAAATTAAACTGGTAATAACTTTCAAAAACACAATATACCAAGAAGCATTAATGGTGAAGTCTACCAAACATTTATGGAAGAAATTATCCTAATTCTCTATAATTTCTTTCACAGGATAAAAGCAGGAGTAATTATCCCTAACTCATTCTATGAGAAGGGTATTATCCTAATAACAAAATGAGAAAAGATGTTACAAGAAGAGAAATCTACACACCAATATCTTTGATAAATAAACATACATCAAGAACTGGAACCCAAAGACATATAGAAAAATACTACTAAGTAAAAGATAGAGAAGACTTAGATGGGAAATGTAGATGGGAAGGGTGGGAGGGGGGAAGCATAGGGGAGGGTAAGGGGTAACCTATATGAATAATGTTTATCAAACTGCATATATGGAAATGTCACAATGAAAAGCATGTCAAAATGAATCACATTAAGATGTACATTAAAAATTTCCAATAAAAAATTCTTAACTATTGTAAAATAGAATTCAACAATGTATAAAAATATACCGCATTCAAGTAGCAATAAATTTATCCCAGATATACAAAGTTGATTCAATAATCAAAAACCAATTAATGTAATCCCTCACATCAATAGATTAAAAAATTAAAATAACACTATCATATCAATTAATGCAGGAAAAGCAGCTGACTAAATCCAACACTCATTCATGTTAAAAACTCTCTAACAACTAAAAATAGTGTTTTTCTTCAATTTCATAAAGAATGTACACAGAAATCTATAGCTAACTTCAAAATTAGTAGTGAGAAACCTGAGCCTTAATAGCAATATCAGAAAATAAGATAAAGGTGTTCACCCTTGTCACTGCTTCCATCATGGCACTGGAATTCTTGGATAATGCAATACAACAAGAAAAATAAAATGTATATATGGCTTGAAAGAGAGAAATTTTCTTTGCTTATAGATTTCATGATCATCCTTATAGAAAAAACAAAGAAATTAACAAAAACAAACCCAAACAAGACAAACTCCTGAATCTAATAAGCATTTTTATCAATGTTACACAGCATAGGTTAATACATAAAAGTAAATTGCCTTCCTATATAACTGCAATGAAAAAGAAGAATTTAACATTTAAAAATAACAACAACAGCTGGGAGTGGTGGCACACACCTGTAATCCCAATGACTCGAGAGGCAGGGGAAGGAGGATCACAAGCTCAAGAATAGAGGCAGTCTGCATAATTTAGAGAGACCCTGTCTCAAAAAGTAAAATAAAAAATGAGTTGGAGGTGCAGCTCAGTGGTACAGCACTTGCAAAGCATGCAAGTGAGAGGTCTTGGGTTCAACCCCCAGTACCGCAAAAACAAAACAAAACAGCAACATCAAAAACATGATACCATTGGCATTAGCATCTCCCCAAATGAATATTTAGGTATAAATTTAAGAAGATTTATTTGAGGAAAACTAAAATACTTGGTGAAAATATCAAAGATGAGCAGAATAAATGAAAAGATATTCCATATTCATGTAGAGGAATACTCAATATTACAAAGATGTCTGACCTGCCTAAACTTATGTATATATTTAATGAAACATCTATCAAAATTTCATAAATAATTTTGTCTGCATTAATAAAAGTTCTAGTATTTGTATGGATAGGCCTAAGAATTCCCAGAATTGCCAACTCTATTGGAGAGAGATTCACAATACCCAACTTTAAGATTTATTATAAAACACAATGATCAAGAGAGCATGATATTGATCAGAGTAGATAAACTGATGAGGAAAACAGAATAGACAGCCCCAAAATAAAGCTATGGATATACAATCAACTAATCCTTGATTTTAAAATGTGCAGTAAATGATGTTGGAATAAGTGGACATTCACATACAAGTACAATCAAAAAACCAATCCAACAAAAAATGTAAACAGATTTTGCACACTAAACAAAAATTCACTCAAAATAGATTATAGACATTAATTTAAAATGCAAAACTAAGCTGTGCATGGTTATTCACTCCTGTAATCCCAGCAACTCAGTAGGCAGAGGCAGCAGGATCCTTAGTTCAAGGCCAGAGTTAGCCTGAGTATCTTAGAAAGACCCTATCTCAAGATAAAAAGGGACTAAAGTGCATCTCAGTGGTAGAGAGCTTACTATGAAACCCTGGCTCAGGCCTCAGTACTTAAAACAAGCAAACAAACAAACCAGCCAAACTCCATGGCATATGCCTGTAATCGCCACCAACTCAGGAAGGTGAAGCAGGAATATCACAAGTTCCAGGCCACAGGCAGCCTGGGCAACTTAGCAAGACCCTGAATAAATAAATAAATAAATAAATAAATAAATAAATAAATAAATAAATAGATACCTTGGGTGCATCTCAGTGATAGAGCACTTGCCAGGTATGCTAGAAGTCCTGGGTTCAAACCCTCCCTCTCAGTGCTGAAAAATAAAATAAAATAAAGCAAAACAAAAACTAATACAAACTATAATGCAAAACTCACTATAAAACTTCAAGTAAATGGTAGAACAAAATTTGAATGATCTTAGAATTGTTGTCTTCTCAGGTTCAACACAAAAGACATGATTGCTGAAAGAAATAATTGATAAACTGGAGTTTGTTAAGATTAAAAAGTTCTGCTCTGAAAAATACAATGTCAAGAAAATGAAAAAAAACATGTTATACACATGGAGAATATACAAATTTGGAAAAACATATTTGATAAAAGAATGTTATCTATAATATGCAAGTTTTAAAAAACTCATCACCAAAAATGAAAAACCTGATAATAATATTGGTCCAAACCCTGGGAAGACACTTCATCTAAAGAATGCACACAGATGGCAACTAAGCGTATGAAAAGATGCTTGAAAACATACATTAGAGTATTGCAAATTGAAACAACAATGTGATATCATTACACAAGTGAAAGGTCAAAATTCAGTACATTGACAATATGAATTGCTAGCAAAGATATGAAGCAATAAGAAATTTTATTTATGGCTGGTGAGAATGTATATTGGTACAGTCTTCTTGCAAGAGAGTTTGGCAGTTACTTGTAGAACCAACTCATCTCTTATAATATGATCCATTAATTTTGGTTGCCAGCACTTGCTCAACTAAATTGAAAATTTAGTTACATATACATATCTGTACAAGGGTATTTACAACAGATTTATTATTAATTGCTAAAAGTTGGAAGTAAACAAAATGTTTTTCAGTAGATAAACTGTGGTACATCCAGGCAATGGAATATCATTGGCATTAAAAAGAAATAAGCTATCAAGCCAAGAAAAGATATTCAGGACACTTTATTGCACTTTATTGCAACTGAGTGAAGAACGCCAACATTAAAATACTACATACTATATGATTGTAACTAGATAACATTCTGCAAAAGGCAAAAATTAAAAGATCAGTTGATGCCAGTAATTGGAGTGGGGGAAAGATGAATAGGTAAAGTACAGAGGTATTTTAGCACAGTAAAAATATTCTATATGATATTAAAAAGGTGAAAACACAGTATTACCCATTTATCAAATTCTGTAGAATGTATGCCTGCAGCTGTAGCCTTGTGGCATCCAATCCTGTCAGATCTCAGAAGCTAAGCACGGTCGAGCCTGGTTAGTACTTGGATGGGAGACCACCTGGGAACACCAGATACTGTAAGTTTGGAAGATGGACCAGCAACCCACACCCAAAAATCAATCCGCCATTGAAAACACTATGAATAGCAGAGAAGCACTGACAATAGTGTTTCACCTGTTGTAGGTAGGGTCACTATGAGTTGGATACTGACTCGATGGCAGCTAACAACAACAACAACATAGAATGTATAGTACAATGACCCAACCCTAAAATGAAGTATGGGCATTGGGTGATATTGATGTGCTTACATAATAGCTTCACAGATAGTAAAATTGTAACACTGTGATGTCAGATGTTGATAGTTAAAGTGTCTGTGCATGTTTATGTGCAAGAGACGTGGAAAGTCTGAACTTTCTGCTAAATTTTGCTATATACATAAAACTCCCCGAAACGTCTGTCAGTTTGCTTCACTGTGGGGGCTTCTGTGTTGCGATGAGGCTGAGAGCTATGCCACTGGTACCTCAGGTATGAGCAAGGTTACCCATGTTGGACAGGTTTTCAGCTGAGCTTCAAGACTAAGACAGACTAGGGAGTAGGATCTGGTGAACCATTCCCAAAACAACTAGCCATTAAAAACCCTATGAACAGCAAAGAAACACTGTCAGATATAGTGCCAGAAAATGAACCTCCCAGGTTGGAAGGCACTCAAAAGACTACTGGGGAAGAGGTGCCTCATCAAAGTAGAGTCTACTGTGATGACAGAAATGGCGTAAAACCTCAGGGACCTCCATTTGATAATGTGGCATGAATCAAAATGAGGAGAAACAACTGTTAACATCCATTAATAATTGGAACATGGAATGTACACAGTATGAATCTAGGAAAGTCAGAAATGGTTAAAAGAGAAATGGAGTGCATAAACATTGACATTCTAGGCATCAGTGAGCTAAAATGGACTGGCATAGGCCATGTTGAAACAGACAATCATATGGTCTACTATGCTGGGAATGATAAACTAAAGAGAAATGGGGTTGCATTCATCATCAAAAAAGACATTTCAAGATCTGCCCTGAAATATGGTGTTGTCAGTGATAGAATAATATCCATACGCCTACAAGGAGGGCAGTTAATATGACTATTATTCAAATTTATGCACCCACCACTAAGGCCACAAGTGAAGAAAGGGAAGATTTCTATCAGCTTCTGCAATCTGAAATAGATCAAACATGCAATCAAGACATACTGATAAGCACTGGTGACTGGAATGCAAAGGTTGGAAACAAACAAGAAAGCTCAGTAGTTGGAAAATATGGTCTTGGTGACAGAAACGAAGCTGGAGATTGCATGATAGAATTTTGTCAGACCAATGACATTTTCATTACAAATACATTTTTTCAACATCATAAACGGAGACTATACACATGAACTTCACCAGATGGAACATACAGGAGTCAAATTGACTACATGTATGGAAAGAGACTATGAAAAAGCTCTGTACAAAATGTCAAAAGAAGACCAGGTGCCGACTGTGGATCAGACCATCAACTACTCATTTGCGAGTTCAAACTGAAGCTGAAGAAAATTTGAATAAGTATATGAGAGCCACCGTATGACCTTGAGTATATCCCACCTGAGTTCAGAGACCACCTCAAAAATAGGTTTAGTGCATCAGACACCAATGATAGGAGAGTAGAAGAGTTGTGGCATGACATAAAAGATATCATTCAAGAAGGAAGCAAAAAGTTCTTAAAAAGACAAGAAAAAAAGGAAAAGACCAAACTACATGTCAAAAGAGACAGTAGAATTTGCCGTTGAACATCGAAAAGCAAAAGTAAAAGGAAGGCATGATGAAGTTAAGGAACTAAAGAGAAGATTTCAGAAGGCAGCTCAAGAAGAAAAAAACAAATATTATAATGACATGTACAAGGAGCTGGAGGCAGAAAACCAAAAGGGAAGAACGTACTCTGTTTTTCAAGCTTAAGGAGGTGAAGAAAAAAATCAAGCCTCGAGTGGTAGTAGCGAAAGGTTCTACAGGGAAAATATTAAATGGTGCAGAAAATATAAAAAAAAAGATGGGAAGAATACACAGAGTCATTATACAAGAAAGAATTGGTAGATGACCTACGATTCTAAGAGGTTACAAAAGAAGAGGAACCAATGGTGTTGAAGGATGGAGTGGAAGCTGCCTTGAAAGAACTGGCAAAACACAAGGCTCCAGGAATTGATGGGATATCAATAGACATGTTTCAACAAACAGATGTAGTACGGGAGGTGTTAACATGTTTGTGCCAACAGGTTTGGAAAACAGCTACTTGGCCAACTGACTGGAAGAAATCCATATTTGTGCCTATTCCCAAAACAGGGGATCCAACTGAATGTGCAAACTATCGGACAATATCATTAATACTGCACACCAGCAAAATTCTACTAAAGATCATTCAGAAGTGACTGCAGCAGTATATAGACAGAGAATTACCAGAAAATCAAGCGGGATTCAGAAGAGGGTGGGGAACCAGGGACATCATTGCTGATGTCAGGTGGATATTAGCTGAAAGCAGAGAATATAAAAAAGATGTCTATCTATGTTTTCTTGATTACGCAAAAGCATTTGATTGTGTGGATCATAACAAATTATGGATAACACTTCGGAAAATGGGAATACCAGAACACCTAATTGTGCTCATGAGAAATCTGTACATGAATCAGGAGGCAGTTGTTCAAATAGAACAAGGAAACACTGAGTGGTTTAAAGTTGAGAAAGGTGTGCATCAGGGCTGTATACTTTAACCCTATCTCTGCAATTTATAAACTGAGCAAACAATCCAAGAAGCTGGACTTTATGAGGAAGAATGCGGCATCAAGATTGAAGGAAGACTCATTAACAACCTGCATTATGCAGAAGACACCACTCTGCTTGCTGAAAGTGAAGAAGATTAAAACATTTACTGATGAAGATCAAAGATCATAGCCTTCAATATGGGTTATGACTAAATATCAACAAAACAAAAATTCTTACAACTGGGTCAGCACACAACTTCACAGGAAATGGAGAAAAGATTGAGGTTGTCCAAGATTTTGCTTTGCTTGGATCTATAATCAACACCCCTGGAAGCAGCAGTCAAGAAATAAAAAGATGCATTGTTCTAGGAAAAGCTGTGGCAAGAGATCTCTTTAGAGTACTGAAAAGCCAATAAGTCACATTGAAGACAAAGGTGCGTCTGACTCATGCCATGGTATTTTCAGTTGCATCATATGGTTGTGAAAGCTGGACACTGAACAAGGGAGACAGGAAAATAATTGATCCTTTTGAGTTGTGGTGCTCGAGATGTCTACTGAATATACCATAGTCTGCCAAAGAACCAACAAATCTCTCCTAGAAGAAGTGCAACCAGAAACAAGACATATAGTCAGGAGAGATCAATCCCTAGAGAAAGACATCATGTTTGGGAGAGTGGCAGGTCGACGCAAAAGAGGAAAACCCTCCACCACATGGATTGACATAGTGTCTGCAATAAGGGGCTTAAACATAAATAAGATCGTTTGCCTGTCACAGAATCGAGAAGTGTTTCGATGTGCTGTACATAGGGTGACTATGCGTAGGACTCGATGGCACCTAACAACAACAACAACATAAAACTATTTTGAAAAATAAAGGCTTCTAGACAACAAAAAACTCCAAATTTTTGACTTTTGAAGAATTTTCACTAATATTGATATTTACTTTTTCAAAACTGCTACTTTGAACATCTAGAGTAATTACTATTTAGTACAGCATGCACGCATTATATCTACATCAACTTTACTAAAAGTTGCCAAATTCTTCTTTCAAACATTGAACTATTCAGTTGTGTAAAAGAGATCCTACTGCACATATGATTACCACCACTGGTATTATGAGAATTTAAGTTGTGTTAATTTTGTATGAATTTTGTTCTTTTTTTTTTTTTTTTTTTGCGGTACTGGGGGTTCAAACCTAGGGCCTCATTCTTATATGCTTTGCAAGTGGTGGACCACTGAGCTGCACCCTAGCCCATTTTTTTACTCTCAAAATTAAAAATAGAAAAGAGGCTGGACATACAGTTCAGTGGTAGAGTATTTGCCTAGCATGTCACTCCCCAGTAATGCTATTTATGAAAATCTCTAAACACATTTATTCTCTTTTACTGAAACCTTGGATTTTAAGAGAATTTTAACAAGCTTACCAAAAGTTTACTTTCTCTTTCTTCTCTCTCTCTCTCTCTCTCTCTCTCTCTCTCTCCTTCTTTCCTTCTTTCTTTCCCTTCCTTCCTTCTTTCCTTTCTTTCTCTTTTCTTTTCATTTCTTTTCTTTCCTTCCTTTTTAAATTAGAACTTGACCAGCTGATTCTAACATCCGTGTATGTGAATCTGAAGGATCAAAGTAACTTGAAGTTTTGAAGATTGAAGAAGAAAGACTGGTGACTAATGAATTATAAAGCTAAATGTAAAAAAGAGTAAAAATATAAGAAAATAATTTATAAATTAAGCATAAGAAAATACAATTTAGAGAAGATTCTGAACCAAAGAAAAACAGTTGATAAGTTTTACTTGATTGAAATTTAAAATTTCTGTGATTGAAAATGCAAAAGAGGTGATGGATCAAGAAAATAATCCCAATGTATATCATTTAAACATCAGCATTCAAATTTTCCAATGGCTTTTGAAAGGTTTAAAAAATCCAACTGGAAAGAATATAAATGGTCAATTTATTGAGGGAAAACATCAATTGGCAATTCACATAGAAAAAATGCTGAACACAGTAGTAACAAGAAAATAAAAATAAACATATTTGTTGTTGTTGTTAGATGTCGTCAAGTCAGATCTGATTCATAGAGACCCTCATAAAGTTTTCAATGGCTGATGGTATTGGAGTTGTTTTTGAGAATGGACTGCCACATCCTTCTCCCATTTTTGTGGCCCTGGGTGCAGAATAGCACTCTATCAACTGAGTTAAATTAGAGATTGTTTTTAACTCAAGAGACTGAAAATATATCTTAAAATTGATAAAAAAAAAAAAAGAAACTATTTTTGGTGAGAACATAGAGGAAAAGTTGTATATAATGTTGAAATGGTATACATTCATACTACTAATCTTAGAAATAATTCTGTAATTGGAATTCTGATATACTTTTATGTGTACACACAAGAAAAATAGTCCTAATTACACTCAATTATATGTGCAAAAAAGTATTTATTATAGAATCAATTATTAGAGTAAATTATTAGAAATAATCTAAATTGATAAAGTTTGCTATTTCCATATGATGTACAGATATAAAATAATGAAAGTTTTGAATTCAAGATGGAAGTATGTGTATTCAAAGAAGATGTCAAGTAAAGCATTGTATACTAATGTATGCACAATAAAATATAACATATCATATCGTATATCATATTATAGTATTGTAAGATTTAGGATATAATACTTGTGTTATATTATATGCTACAATTATATTAAGGTACTGTAAGAGTTCTTGTTACTAAAATTTTGTTAATGACTTCTTTTACAGAGTAAGATAGAAGACTAGAAGGGTGAAGGTAAATATGTCAGGCCTCAACCTGATTTCATTTTTTGTTTTGTATGAATAAATGTAAAATGATATGACAGTCATAAAAATTCACCTGTCTGAACTCTTACTACCCCAGCGCTGCAAATTTAAATCTATCAATGACTTCCTGCTGAGGGCAGACATTCCACTGGCTGCTCTAGCCAGTGACTGATCTCAGCAGGGATACTGTCTGCAGAAGTACACTTAGGACATAAGATATTTAGTTAAGTCTTTTAAGTCCATAATTGTACTGTAGTCTAAATCATAATTTCCTCTCCTTTCTTTCCCATTTCTCTTTCTTTTTCACTGAGTTCAAACTGCATCATTATCCAAAGGTGCTCCTAACTTCTTTAGCTTGCACCACTTTTTTTTCTCAACACTATCTTCTCCAACAGTTCTCTTGCAGACCTAGTGGCATGTTGAAATTCTTCTCAGAGGACTCAGATCAGCACACAGAATTATGGCAGTCCACTAAGATATCACTGTGAAAAATGAGAATACCAGAGCACTTATTGTACTAATGAAGAGTCTATACATAGAGCAGAAGGCAGTCATTTGAACAGAATGAGGAATTATTGCCAGATTTAAAGTTGAGAAAGGTGTGCATGGGGGGTATATCCTTTCACCATCCCTCTCCAATCCCTGTGCATAGAGAAGCTGGCCTTTATGAAGAAGAATGTGGCATTTGGACTGGAGGAAAAATCACTAACAACTTTCATTGTGCAGATGACACAATACTGCTTTCTGAAAGTGTAGAGGGTTTGAAACATCTACTGATGAAGATCACAGAACACAGACTTCAGGATGGATTAAACCTCAAAAACAGCAAAAGAAAAATCCTTAAAAATATATTCCCCTATTTTTTCAACCTGTTTATTATTAAATAACCAACAAGAATTTATGAAGCAGGTAACTAATAAAGTTCAGCTTTGAATTCAGCTTCTAGGGCTGTAAAAAGAAATGAAGAATGATATCATGATTGAGAAAAAGTATTTTAAGATAAAAATTTGAAAACATTTTGACCAATCCTATATACAACAGACCTCAGCCCTGATGCACACCTTTCTCAAATTTAAATCAGGCAATGTTTCCTTGTTCTGTTTGAAGGGCTGCCTCCTATTCCATGTACAGATTCTTCATGAGTACAATGTGGTGCTCTGGTATTGCCATTCTTTGCAATGTTACCCATAATTTGTTATGATCCACACAGTCAAATATCTTTGCATAGCCAATATAGGTAGATATCTTTCTGGTATTCTCTGTTTTTGACCAATATTCATCTGACATCAGCAATGATGTCCCTGGTTCCATGTCCTTTTCTGAATCTGGCTTGACTTCCCAGCCATTCCCTGTCAATATACTGCTTCAGTCACTTTTGAATGATCTTCAGCAAAATTTTACTAGCACGTGATAGCCATAATATCATTCGACAATTTCCACATTTGATTGGATCCCCTTTCTTGGGAATGGGCACAAATATGAACCTCTTCCAGTCACTTGGTCAGGTAGTTGTTTTCCAAATCTCTTAACATAGAAAAGGGAGCATCTCCAATGCTGTATCTCTTTGTTGAAACATCTTAGTTTGTATTCAGTCAACTCCTAGAGCCTTATGTTCTGTCAATTACTTCAAGGCTGTTTTCTATCTCATCCTTCAGTAGCATTGGTTCAATCTTCTAGTACTGCAAAAATTTTAAAAATAAAAATAAATGAATAAATAAATAAGTAAAACATTTCTATAATTCATGGAAATTACAATTGGAATTCTTAAATATTTGTCACATATATGTTTTAATTTTTATCATAAGCAGTATCTAATTTCCTCAATCAAATAATCATACATAGATAGGCATAATAAAATCTATTTAAAGCATATTTAAATACTTAGAAAATATTTGTCACATACTATTGAGTGAAAGCCTCAAAATTGCATATAAAAATTTAAGACTAACTTTATACAATACATTATTTTTTTCTTTAGGGGATAGGAATTAGTGTGTATGTTTATATTCTCTTTAATTCTTTTTATTACTAAATATTACATGATGCATATCTTTGTTATATGTTGGGGATCTTTAAAATCATATCCCACAACTAGGGTCCCTCATGACAGCCTGAGGGGCTGACCCCAAGTTGACCCCAAGGCTCATCTCACTGACTCAAACCAGCCCATCCTACCGAGTGAGCAAAGATGGCCCCTGGCCAGTCTGACCTGCCCTAACCACCCTAAATTTGATTGGCTCCCCTCAGCATTTTCAGGTAATAACTGTCCCCACCTGGCAGGTATGTCAATTTACCCGCTGTACCTGTCAGGTGTGTGCTCTGATTGGCTGAATCCCACCATGTGACCCCTACAGGACCCTATAAAAGGAGGGCTCCTGGACCCCCACTTTACCCCCTGAAAAACTCACCTCTCTGACCATCAACAGCCACCTGAATTCCATCACCTGGACCAGCGCTCCCTACTCCATCAAGACCTTCTAGCAAGCCCAGGGGCCCCGAAGAGCTGAAGGATTCTAGCAAGCCACGAAAAGCCTCCCAATTCCTCCCATCCTTGGGAAGGAGGGAGGTAAATAAGGTGAGCCACAGAAGTCAAGACTAACTGACCTCCGCGGAACACCAGTGGCTGTGGCTGTGCCTTTAAGGCTGAGCTGTACCAGCACTTAGCCTAGAGCCAGCACTTAAGGGATGTAGAGCTCTGCTCTATAGGGGCTGCTTGCTCCTTGTTCTCCATCAGGGGAGTACCCAATAAACCTCACCTACCCCTTTTTACCATCAGAAGCTCTCCTGAGGTCCTTCTTTATGACACTGGCCATTTGTTATGTTGAGGGTTTGACCCTAATCTTAGCCAGGCTAGAGCTAAAACCCCAACAGTTATATAATTAAAATGTTAAATATAGAAAGCAAAATTCAATCCCTATCTAGGGTATATTTTAAGGTATTTCTTTAGTATGTTTAAGTATTTGAAAAATGATGAACTGTAGACATGTTGTGCTTCTTAAATACATTGATGATAAATGCAAATTTTATGTATCATACCATAGAGTATATTATCATAAAATGACACTATATACTTTAGAAATTTCTAAAGAAGTTCCTGATTATGAAGACTTTAACAAGCACAAAGGGATGACTGTTTTTTGTAGAATAACAACATTTTATATTTGAGACTATTTGGTGAGCAATAAATATAGCTCAGAATTTTCAATTTCTCGTAGTTGATGGGCTGGGATTTAGCTCAGTTGGTAGAGTGATGCTCTGCAGTCTTGTAAGAGCAGGCCTTAGGTCATTTTTAATTCCCTCTGGTTCCTTGAAAACCAGCCTTTAACAAAAGTTGATAAGGAGCAAACTGATAAGGGGAACTATGTCACAAGATAGCTATACCTGCCAAAGTCCTGTGAAGGGGTAAATAAAAAAAATGTGTGTTGTCACAAGATAACCCTGTAAAGGGTCAAATCTGAGGAATTCCTATTAAAGATTGGGTCTTGGGAAATGTAAACTTCATTGTACCCCCTTACCCCTTAACTGTGAAAATTCTGTATACTTCTGTATATCAATCTCTCTGCCCCTGAGAATCCCTCAAACTGCCCTATAAAACCACTAACAGGCCCAGACCAGCTGCTGTTCCCTCCAAGTCCACTGGGGCTAGGGGAAGCTGACAGGCCAGTCTATTAAAGCTTCCTTCTGTTCCAGATCCATTTGTATCTTGGAGTGTTTTTCTGGGTTCAAGCCGCTAGGAACAACAATCTGAGGTCACAGCCTTGATTCCCAGGACTGAAAAAATAGTGGAAGACGTGGCAATCCACTCCCCAGGCAATCCTAAAACAATCAGCCATTAAAAACCCTATGAGGGTTGCTATGAGTCAGACATGCCTGGACAGCATCTAACAACAACAACAACAACAACAACAACAACAATATTTGGTGGTTGGTGGTTGCACGAATGTGCAAACCACTTTTCACTTGGAGGTATTCACTTTTGTGTTCTTTGCTTTGGTTGATGTGTACTGAAGATCCTTTAATGTTGATGAACACATTATTCTGTTCTGGAATAAGAAACTATTTTTTTCTCATGGAACATTAAGATAGTGCATTGTGTTTAATTAGTCTGTTGGGAAGAATGACCTATTTCCAACCTATAGTTGATCTTCTTCCACTTGATTACTGACCCAGTAGGGGTAACACTGATGTTCTTGAGATGTGTTTGCCTGTTCTAGGAAGGACTAAAGAACCAATTTATTTGCTCTAGGAAACACAACCAGCATAATTGCTTTGGAGTGAAGCTTGAATGCAAGTATAAGCATGAAAGACTTAGTACCCATAGTGCCTCTGCAAGCACAGTTTGTCTATCTACCATGGATACCTCAAGAAAACCAAAGGTAAGATTTCTCAGACTTGCCATTATTGATTTTAGTGAGGCAGGTAGTTCTTTATTGAGGGTGGAGGTGGTGCTATGGCAAGATGTTTAGCAGCATCTGTAACCTGTAGATACAAGGAGCATCTTCCAATTATCAACCAAAATATCTCCAGACATTGCCAGATGTTCTCTAATGGCACATAAGCTTGCAATTGAGAGACACTGATTTAAGGGAAATTGTAAAATAACGATAGTTTCATTGCATGAAGATAGATAAGCCTCAATTTGCATCCTGGCTTTACCATATTAGATAATGAAACATACACTGTGAGTTTCAGTTTCCTCACCTGTAATATTTGGATAATATTTTTTGTATCTACATCACAGCCTATAATGCATATGCAATGTTTGTGCCTCCTAGTAAGAATACTTTCATTCTTCCCTGAAAGTAGATTAATTTCAAGAGAGACTGCAGAAGAATATGCGATGCCCCCCTGTCATATCCAAAGCTCCTTTGTGAGGATTTCCCCACTAGGGTTAAGTCCTGTTTGTCTTCAAAGATTCTTAAAAGAATCTTTCTTTCTTGAACAAATAATACTTACATAGTTAACTCCATGTTTAAAGGTTTTATACTTAAGTTAATTTCATATTTAAGATCTCAATTCTGCTGAACATACATGAAAACAAATGGCCTAAATTAGCAAAAAAATAGGCAAAATCATCAGGAACCTGGAGAATTCCTGTAATTTCAACAATGTAAGATTGTCCAAAAGCAGGAGGATGGCAAGTTTGAAGCCACTGGTAACTGACACAACTTAGCAGGACTCTGTCTCAAAAATATAAAAATATATAAAAAAAAGATATTGATGGTGTATCTCAGTTAGTAGAATACTTGCCTAGCATCCTTGAGGCAGTGGGTTCAATTCTCCAGTAGTGAAAAAAATACATTTTATTTAACTCTATGACAAAGATTTAGTGATTTCCTGCTGGGAACACATATCCCAATTAATAACCACAAACACCTGTCCATATCTGATTATGTTTTTATTTGAACAAAACTAATGACCAAAGTACATTTAAATACACAGTTGAGTTGAAGTTTGTCTTGCAAAACCCAGACTGCAATTGAAACACTATATAATTTTTTAAAACTTCTAATCTCAATGATTTCTCCTTTCTAGTGTATTTGACCAATTTAGGCCCTTAGAGAAAGAGTTTTTTCTTTAGAAAATAAGCAATAAGTCAACATTTGTTTTAAACAATAGTTTGATTTCACCTTGTATAAATAGATCATAGTGTATCTTAAAATAGTCCTCAGATTTCAAATATATTTGATGACAAAGATACTCTGACTTGAGTTATTAGAGTGGAAATAGGAAATCCAGGCAGCCGCAGGGAATGATGAACTGAGATTTGGGTAATGTTTGCTGTGTTTTTCTATAATTGAAGTCTTAGTGTTTGAAATCTTAGGCTACAGTACAGGGCAGAAAGACAATAATGGTAAGAAAAGATGAGAAAGGGCTCAGTAACAGTTATAGGACATATCAGTAATCCACATATAGTGTTTTTCCTCTTATAGAATAATATCTCTTCTGTTTCTTGTGGGTCCTATGATTATTTTTAAGTGTTAATAGAAAAGTTTGTTTCAGCAGAAGAGATAAACTATTGGACCTAATGCTTAGTCAGTGGTTGTCTACTTTATTAACACATAACGGTCTGAAGGTGTCGAGTGTAAATACAAGAACCTTAGTTCATCACTGACATGCAGCTCTTACATCTAAATTGGCTGGTCAGATTTAGTATGTGACTATTAATTTCAGTGCATTTTAGATATAGAAGCTTGTGAGGTCCAAATCTAGAAATACAAATTATAGAAATGCAATGATAGTAAAAATATAATAATGTGATAAGTCAATCAAGAAAAGTTTCCCCCACATCAATTAACAATAGTTATTGGTTCTGATTTTGACTAGTTTAATTAGAAGAAGATAAGCTATTTAGGAAATATAGCTTAGGAACATTGAGTGGACTTAAAAACATGGACTAGAGGAATTGAAGTTGAATACTATCCTCAAAACAACTTCAATGATCCTTGCTCTGGGCTCACATGGGACATTTGTTAAATTCTCTGAAATGATCACCTTTGAGGAAATATAGTAAGTTATCTAATTCCCCCCAAACTTTGTGACCCACTAGCATTCTCACAGTGTTATTCACAACCCCACTGCTCTTTGACCTTATGCCATTATTTATTCTTGTCTTTGTTCTGAAACAATTCCAATCTTTCCAGCTTAGGCAATTCCATCCACTGTTATCAACTCTCTTGTTGATTGCATTTTCTCTTCTATAAAACCAGGGACAATTCCAACTGCGGAGGTATCTTTCTATCATCAGTAGACCTAAGCACAATCATGGAGGATACCTACCCATACTCATGGGTATGTGCTGTAACAGTTAATGCTGTGTATCATTTGGAGCTTAGGAAGGTCACATGAAACATGGTTGAACAACTATGCAAGCACACATAGGCATGTTTCTGGTGGGGATGATGAGTGGGAAGGCAAAGTTGTCTGATTGCCAGCATAGAAAATTTGAGAACATAATTTACATCAATAAAGGAAAAATATCTTGGTGGTAAAACAGTTGTCTTGAAATATGAAAATTATACATAAATACATAATTTTCACAGATTATTCTCTAAGGAATTTTTCTACTACTTCATACCATGCATCATGTCATCTGAAGATATTGTGGTCTCCTTGACTCTGAAAAGGTATATCTTCTTTGACTTTGGACTAAGTATTCTGCACTATTCTACAAATGACCATTTGGTAAGTAATGCATTTTTAAAAATAAAGTCACACTTTGAAGTAAAACTTTAGCAAGCAAATCATGACAATGGATACTAACATCAATTTTATTTCTAATGCAATGACAAAGTATTAAATGCAATTATTACAGATAAAAATATAACCACAAACTTACTTGAGGTTTTGTTCATACTAGCAAAGTCACTCTTTAAAAATATAAGTTTATTTTTATGGTATGCTGTTGTTGTGGCTGTTAGGTATCATCGAGTCAGATCCAAATAACAAATAACAACAATAATATAATATAGAGTATATGTTCAAAAGCTAGAAGAAAAGATTTTGAATATTTCTCCCACACATAAATGATAAAAATTAGAAGAGATAGGCATGTTTACCCTGATTTAAACATTATGAAATGCACATATGTATTGAAACATCATGTATTGTTGCTGTGTGCTGTCTAGTCAAGCCTGACTCATAGCAACCCTATGTACAACAAAATGGAATAACCAAAAACTGTGCCATGCATAAGATCACTTTGTTTGAGCCTATTTTTACAGCCTTATTTGTTTTCTCATTTTGAGTCTTGCCACATCAGCAAAAGGAGGTCTTAGGGGCTTTAGTCCATTCTTGTTATTAAAGTTGACTCTACTTTGAGGAGGCAACTCTGCCCTAGGTATTTTTTGAGTGATTTCCAGCCTAGGGGGCTCATTTTCTGGTACTGTATATGACAATACTTATCTCATATTCATAGAGATTTCAATGGCTACTTGTTTTGGGAGTGGGCTACCCAGTCCCTCTCCCTAGTCTTTCTTAGTCTGGAAGCTCCATTGAAACCTATTCATCATGAGTGGCCCTGCTCATATCTGAAATACCAGTGGCATAGTTTTCAGCATCACAACAACACATATGCCCCATAGCATGACAAGCTGACAAATGCATGGAAGAAATATCACATGGTGCCCCATAAACATAAGTAGTCTGTATGTTTTCTATATTAATTAAAATAAATTTAATTTATGAACTTATATACACACCTGTTCTTATACCTTATGCCTACCTCAGTTATACTCTGGGTGATGACTCACAGAGTAGGAGAGACAAGCATACTTTCTGTGCCTTATTTTGCCTCATTTATCTAATTTACCCTCTCCAGTCTTTCTTGTTTCCATTACCATGATCTTAGAGCTCAGTGTAGCTGGCTTTATTAATCTAAAGTAAGTCCAAATGAGTGAAAATGCAAATGCCACCTTATTTAATAACTCCACATGAAGTAGAAGTTTGTGAATTTAGACAATAAACAATATGATTTCTATATCTAAATTATTGGAAGACTCTCTAGACTAACCATTTATATATCTTTTCTATAATCTCTGTGTTATTTCTTCCTGTGATAGCGCTTGATATCTGCTATAACTATGAGGAACACTAATTATAACTTCTATTTTCCTTGTCTCTTTAGGCTACATGAGAATGATTGATTACCTTACCTCTCTCCCAGATGTCCCATTAAGGCCCCACTTCAAAAGACTAATTAAATATAACAACTGTATTGTCCCAATGTAATTGCCATTTGTCTTTCTTTTTGGCCATGGCTAATGGTTTAGCTCTTTTTGTATATCTGAGAAGTCTCCTAAGGGAAATAGAGAACATTACCTCTTCTACCAGGATATGGAAATCTGAATTTATGCATGAAAATTTAATCTGTAAACTAGTCAGAGGGAGAAGTACACAGCACATAGTATCTACCATCATGACATGAGTGGTTGCAACCGTCTTCCGCATTCAAGGTCAGGCTGGAAATAGGTGTGGCAATAGAGTCCATTGTCGCCATGCACTAGACAGGCTACGGCACTTCTTCCTGGAACTGGCTTTGATCAATCTTCCATCCAATTGTATTGTGTTGTCATTTTCTTGTTGATCATGACTTATGGTGATTATAAAGTATTCAAGCATTCCTTAGTCTTCTGTCATCTCCATAACATCAATGGATAAATTAATTTTCTCATGAAATTATTTAAAAGCTGTTTTTATTGCTTGAAAACAAGAACTATGATTCACTCCAAATATGTAATTGTATAACATATGCAATAGTTATTTGCTTATTTGTAAGTGAAATAAGTGATATTGTTGTCACTATTAGTTGCCGTCAAGTCAGGTCCAACTCAGCTACCCTGTGTACATCACAACAAAACACTCTCCGATTCTGTACCAGAAGCCCAATCGTTTTTATGTTTAAGCACACTATTGCAAACACTATGTCAATCCATCTAGTTGAGGGTCTTACTTTTTTTTTTTTTTTGACCTGCCACTCTCCCAAACATGATGTCCTTCTCCAGGAATTATTCTGTCTTGACAACATGTCCAAAATACATCAGACATATTCTAGCCATACTATCTTCCAAGGAGCACTCTAGTTGAACTTCTTCTATAACCAATCTGTTAGCTTTTTTATGTAGTCCATGGTATATCCAATATTCATCTCCACCACCTTAATTCAAAAGCATCAATTCTTTTCCTGTCTCTCATATTCAGTGTCCAGTGTTCACAAACATATGATACAACTGAAAACAACATGGCTGAGTCAGGTGCTCCTTCATCTTCAATGTGACATCTTTACTTTTTAAAGAGGTCTTTTATATTGACAGGAAAGAGTAAAAATCACTTGGAAACATCATCACTGTCCATGAATACATGGAATGAATGCTTTCCCTGTTATTCTGCTAGGGACAATGCAATTTTCTCATAACCTATTATAATTTAGCCTGCAGTCATAGCTCTGTGGCATCCAATCCTGTCAGATCTTGGATGCTGAGAAGGGTCGGGCCTGGTTAGTACTTGGATGGGAGACTGCCTGGGAACACCAGATACTGAAGGCTTGGGAGAAGGACCTGAAAACCTACTCCCAAAAATCAATCTGCCATTGAAAATCCTATGAATGACATGTAGTTAATGAATGAAATATAGTTAATGAAATATAGTTAACACATAATTCCAAGTTACATCTTATAGTTAAAATATGTTACCCTGCTCTATATCAGCACCTTGTTTTTCTTTAAGAGAGATGCTCTGATAATACTCGCAATTTTCTTTAATTTTTTTTACTACATTTTCTCATTATTTATAGATATCATTATATATGTACAGATATTATATACAACATATATTTGTATATATAGTGGTATAATCATTCTGCTTATTGTCAACTTCATAAAAAGGAAGAAGAAACTTTTCCAAGAAAAATATATTTATGTTTTATATCTTTATATTTATATGGAATATAAATATAGTATCTTATATGGAATACCATATGATAATTAGAATTGGGATTCTGGTACCTGAAATGTATGCTTTAAAATATCTGTTTAGATCTGGTTATTCCTTGAGCAAGAAGGTCATAGAAAATTTAAAACTACTTCCAGTGAGCAAGCATAGAAAATTTAAATAAAGCATATTTCTAGAGACTAGAAGTAGAAAAAATAGAAACAATGACATCAGTGGAACATACAAAGGTAAGATACTCAATATCTGTATATTGAGAGTCCTAACAACCCAATATTGGTTTTAAGGGAAATAAATCAGCAAATTTTGAGATTGGTATTCTGTTACACTTTTATAGTAGGAGAAATTATTTGATAATTTAAACATGATGCCTTGCATTGATTAAATGACTAGAATATATAAATAATTATATATAATTAAACATATATATATATATACTTAGAATATATATATGTGTATATATATATATATATATATATATATATATATATATGCTCAGTTGGTAGAGTGCTGTGCTGCAGTCTCTGAGATCCAGAGTTTAATTCCCAACACGGCAAAAATGGGAGAAGGACCTGGCAATCCACTCCCAAGGCAATCCCGAAACAGTCTGCCATTGAAAACCCTGTGAGGGTCACTATGAGTCAGATACCAACTTGACAGCACCTAACATATATATATATATATGTATATAGTTGTTGTTGTTAAGTGCTGTGAAGTCATGTCTGACTCATAATGACCCTCACAGGGTTTTCAATGGCTGATTGTTTCAAGATTGCCTCAGAAGTAGATTGCCACATCTTTCTCCCATTTTTGAGGTGCTGGGAATCAAACTCAGGACCTCAGAGACAGCAGAGCAGAACTCTACCAACTGAGATAAATCTCAGCCCCAGATTTATCTATCAATTTATCTATCTATTTATTATTATTACTCATTAATATCATTAATAATTAAATAATTAACAATATATTGATTATTAATTATCATTATTATTTATTTATTTAGGCCCCATATATATATATATGAGGCCTAAATTATATATATATATATATATGAGGCCTAAATTGCTGTAAACTAAAGTATTTATAAGTCTCAGTACATTATTATTCTTCATGGATCAAAATAATTTTATCGAATTATGTATAACCATCCTTCAGAATCCACAGGGAACTGGTTCCAGGACTCACCATGAATACAAAAATCCAAGATTGATAAAGTATCTTATATGAAATAGCATCACATTTTTATGTGACCTACTCATGTTCTCTCATATACTTCAGATTATCTTTAGGTTATATATGATGCCTAATATAATGTAGTTACTATGAGTAGGTGTTACACTTATTGTTCAAGATATGAAGATAAGAAAAAGTCTATACATGGTCAGTATAGATCCAATTATAAATATATTTCAATAAACAGTTCACTGAAGCCATGTATGCAGACCATGCAGATATGGAGGACTGAGTATAATACAAATTTGACTTAATAAGTGTGAAATTAAAGAGTTTAGGGAAAACATAGTCATTTTTCCTGACATCATGAATTCTGTTTCACATGGAACCACTCTGGTTAGTTACTATAATGGGCTGAATTGCACCCCCCCACACACACATATTTATATGTTGAATCCTTAACCCTCAGTTCAGAATGTGATTATATTGGAAATAGGGCCTTTGAACTTCTGACTAAGTTAAAATGTTTTTTTTTTAGGGCTACCTCTAATATAATCTGACTTTTATCCTCATAAGAAAAGAAAATGCAGATACATAAAGGGATATGCTCACACAGAGAAAAGGCCATATGAAGATAAGGCTAGAAAATAGTCATCTACAAACCAAGGAGAGAAGACTTGGGAAACACTGAGCTTGCCAAATCCTTCATCTTGGAATTCCAACTATGTATGTGTGTGTGTGTGTGTGTGTGTGTGTGTGTGTGTGTATGCACATATATATGTATATACATATATGTGTGTGTATATATATATACACACATACACACAAACATATACATACACATGCATATATATATACATATATATATGTATACATGTACATATATTTTTTTTCCTATAGTAATTTGTTATGGCAATGGCATTTATGGCAGACCTAGAAAACTAACATAATTTCTATTAGCTATATATTGGTGAAGTAGATTATCTATGTATACTAAATTGTGTTCAAGAATGTGATTCATTTGAAACAATGTTTATCTCTTTAATAACAGATGGTGATGATTTGTGCCTATTAATTTTCTGTAATCCTCAAAAATTTTCATCAAAACCAAAATCTCATATGAACAGGAACTAAAATGTAAATATTTTTCTCCTTGCAAAAATGGCTCTTTGCTTTGTAACTATGGATATATTACTTATACATATTTAACAGTATGATTTAGTTTACTCACAGCAAGGTATCTTTGCACAGTTTGTGTATGTTTGTTGAAAATGAAATAATACTGATATTGTCAAAATCTGTAAAATTGTGCAGTATGTTATAAACTATGAAATATTCCTTACAGTAACTGCATTCCCTTTAGGTACTGGCAGTGGAATAACAATATTAAAATCCAACTCAATTTGCTCCGTATTGAATTTTTCTCTTTTAATTTGTTTCCTGACCTAATTTTCTGATGTCTACCTAAGAAAGTACCTATAGAAGCAATGTGTAGAAAATGATGGCAGGCTTATGAGTGGAAATATATGCTTGCTTCCTTTATCAAAAAGAAAGAGATGGGCAATCATAGAAATAGTAGATATATGCTATACACCATTGCACATTCCTGTAGTTCTGGAGTCTTGGAAGACAGAGGAAAGAGGATTGGGACTTTAAGGCCCGAGGCACCCTGTGAAACTTACCGAGACCCCATCTCAAAATGTACAACTCAGTAGTAGAGCACTTGCCTAGCATGAATGAGGCTCTGGGTTCAACCTTTGAGCACTACTAAAGATGGAGGGGTGAGAAATGAAGAAGAAAAGGAAGGAAGAGGAGAAGGGAGGGAAGAAGAGGAGGAGGAGGAGAAGTAGGAGGAGGAAGAGCAGAAGGAGGAGGAATTGTTGGGAAATAATTGGTGCTAATAAGTTTGGAGGAAAATACCCAAAAGAATACTAAAATGGTGACATCTTAGTTCTCACCCTACCCAGGCACTTTACATGTATTTCTTCTTCCAGAAAATTTGTCTAATGAATTGCATTCTGACCCTGCAGCCGTAGCCCTGTGGCATCCAATCCTGTCAGATCTTGGAAGCTAAGCAAGGTTGGGCTCAAAAATCAATCTGCCTTTGAAAACCCTATGAGCAGCAGGGAAGCACTGACAATAGTATTTTGCCTGTTGTATGCAGGGTCGCTATGAGTCGGACACCGACTTGATGGCACCTAACAACAACAACAGCAACAACAATATTGCATTCTGAGATCTACAATATTTGTGAGAGTATATTTGGCATTCACTGTAGGCTAGACCTTGCCACATATTCAGCTCTTGAAATATACATCTTGTATATATGAATTAGATATTTTGAAAATTAATGTAGCATCATCTGAATTATCATTTAATATTGATATAATACAAGCATCTCAATTAATTCTATAGCTTATTTTACATCTGGATACTAAATAAAGCCATGCTAAAGTGAATCAAATGGTTCATTATGGACTTAATTGTGCTGTAAAAGTGAATTGTAAAACTGAGTTCTCATTTTGATATATTATCCAAATTTATTACTGACAAATTGCTTAGTTTAACTTAATTCATTGACAGCAATACTTAGTTTTCACATAAAAGTGGGAGACGAAAATATTGAAACTGGAATTCTCATTGTATTATCAAGTGTCTATGCTAACTTGAAAATTAAGCTTTCACTTGAAACAGATCAAAGCACACAAATTTTTTCATACAATTTGAATGGCTTATGTAAGTCAATTCATGAATTTTTGTGAATATTCAATCAACAGTAGGAAATCCCCATACCATTGTTTTTACATTTTTTATTAGTTCTCTAATTTGTGGATGGTGGAAAAGATGTAAACCATTATTTATTTGTTAGTGAAAAGCACCATTTTGAGTTTTCTCACTCTGTAGTTGTCCTCGTTATACTTGTATAAATCTCTGAAGACATTTTTCTTAGTCCATTTGTGCTACTATAACAAATTACCATGGAATAGGTACCTCATAATTTACAGTAATTTATTTCTCATAGTTTTGGAGACTAAGATTATTTTATCCAGGCTACAGTAGATTGGGGTGCCAGTGAAGGCCAGTTCCTCTGAGATGAAGGTCTTTAACTTATCATGGGGAATGGGGCAAACAAGCTCCCTTGGATCTTTTCAATAAAGACACTGATCACCTTCAGGAGAGATCTTCCCTCCTAATCTAATCACCCTCCAAAGGCTCCATCTTCTAATACTATCACTATAGAGTTAGGATTTTGATGTTTGAATTTGAGAGTGGGGCATAAAAGTTGAGATCACAATAACATTCTTATTCTTGGACATTTCTTATGTAAACTTCAAAGTCTCATTGAATACTTCAGTTTTACTGCAATATTCTGAGATTTCCTGAAAATGGATCAAAGAAAACTACAAAACAAAGCACCCCTGGATTTACACTATGATTTGACAAGTATGAGAACATCTTTTTCTTTAATATTTTTAAAAGGTAAAACTTAGAGCTTGATAAATTCATTCATTTAATCAACAAATACATTGTGTAGTGTTTTCTTTGTAATAAGCTAATATCTGATTTATACAAAGATGAATAAGACCTAATCTAACATTTCATTGTGCTTATAATAAAGTATTTATGATATGTAGTGATTCAATTCCAAAAGAATTCTTGAGCACCTATTGGGAATCAAATACTCTTCTATGTTCTACAGTGTTGCTGGAGGTTGCAAAAGCCAGACAGTAAATAGTATCAGGGAAGTAATGGTCTCCTTGGTAGATAAACAGTGAAAATATGCCAATAACTAGAAATTCCAGGAGGAGATTATTTACATAATAGTTTTGGTAGTACAGACATCATGGGCATTAGGACCTGAGTAGTGGACAAATACTTTTAACAGGTTGATTACTGAATACTACCAGATTTTCATTATCTCAGTGACAGTTTAAATCTTCACCATCATTCACAGTGATTCCTGTAAATGTGCAGAGACACTAGCATCCATAGGGAATAATTTGCATACAAATTACATATTGACTCTTCTTGGAGGCATCCCTCTTAGGTAAGTACACACCATTCCTTATGCATCAGGCATCTTCAGTTATCCTGCCTACATAGTCCCATCATCCATAACCAAATAAGGCATAGTCAACAAGTTCTCATATATAGTTTTGTGATATCAATAAACATTCTTTTGCTAAAAAAAAAGGAAGAAAGGGAGGAATAAAAGGCAGAGGAGAAAGGAGGGGAAGGAAAAAGAAGAGGAGGAAAAGTAGAAGGAAAAGAGGAAGGAGACGCACAGTGTTGAAGAAGAGAAGGAAATGGAGTAGGAAAAGGAGAGAAGCAAAAGAGAGGAAGGAAAAAAGGAAAAGGGGAGAAGAACTGAACTTTGATCTGCATAGGTTTTACCTACAATACAAAGTTGTCCTATTTTTTTGAATCCTATGTTTATTTTCTTCTTAACAAGCTTAAATTCATATTATTTCCCAATTTCTCACTGGGTTAGAACAAAATCAAAACTGCATTTTGTGTTCTGTCTTTAACCTAGCCTCTATAAGGGCTCTACCTTCTTTACAGTTCACTATTTTGCTCAGAGTGTCCTTGCCCTAAATTTGATCTATTTGCTTCTGAGAGTTACTTCTTCCTTATCATCTTTATACATTTTCTCTTCTGATTTTTCCCACTGATTCTTTGAATAGCTGACATCTCTTCTTCCATCATATCTGAGCATATGTGCCACATTCTCTGAATGATCCTCAATGACATTGTTATTTAAAGTAATTCTTTATCTGGGTTTCAAAGTGCTGTGTATTGTTAGTTATATTTTACTATTTATTTTTAGTTTGTTCACTTTAATTTTCACTCTATTTTCCCCTAAAAAATGAGTCAGACAATATCTAGATATGTCTTTGTTCATTCAGGGCTTAATGCCGTGAATATGCGTGTCTTATAAAATGGTTGCTCAAAAAGTAGTTTCAAATTGATGGGGAAAATGAATATATTACTGATGTAAATTGCTGAGTAATTAGTGATTATATTATGTTTCTATACTGTTTTTGGTTCCAGCTCTCCTATTACCTTGACAACTCTCAGAAATATCTGCATTTTTATTCATTTGGAATTCTTCAATTACTTTCTACATTTGAAACACTTTCATAGCAAGATTTGTTTTAATTGTTTTGTTCACATTTCAGTCTTATTTCTCCTACAAAATTTCAACCAGGGTTACAGGGTCAGAAGGTTTATGTGTCATTTCATGTTCTGATAACATAGCAGGCTGCGTTCTACTTGCTTCCTCCTTACTGATAAAATTAGGTTTTATTCACTCATATGATTTGATCGCACAAATCTAATATTCCAATATTCTTAGCAGTGATTGAATTACAAGTCAGTAAATTGCTCCAATTTTGAAAAAATAGATGCATGGAGAGAAACATTCCCCTCATCTAATGGACTCTTTGTGTCCACATATTGCGTTGTTTTTCTATCCATGTTCCAGCTATAGTATAATATCAAGATAGTACAGGAAGGAGAGCCATAAGAATGGCCAGCAACCATATCGGATAACTGGAGTGTTTGTGTACTGTGGTTGAGTACCTCTTTTCTGTTATGAGTACTTTATTATAGCCAAAAGCCTCTTAAGAGGGGAAAGTGATGTATAGCTCCAAAACAAAACAAATTAAATAATTTATTATATTAAAATGTATATACTCCCTTATTACTTAGGCAGAATGCAGTGAATATTTTTGAATTTGCTCATCACAGTTTTTGTTCAGAGTACAGATTCTCTACTATCCTCAGGAGCTTTGCTTGGGTGATATGTCTGTTTATATTAATTATAAATACCTTCAGATGGCAAAGTGTATTTTTCTACTTGTTTATGTCTTCTAATTCCTCCATTTAGTCTTTCCAGCTCAGCTGTATATACAGTTTTCAATCTATGATGTACATGTTTGTGCACTTGTGTGTGTGTATGCTTTACAACAAGTACCTGAGGGAATTTTTTTTATTTCCTCTAAGGTTTCAAATAGCAATGCCTGCATATTTCATTTTCGTGACTGTCGAGAGGTTTCTTTTGCTTGTATCTGAATTCATGTCAATAGTTTAAATTGCCAATTGTCTCAAAATTTTTATCCTATAATAGCAATTTTGTATTTAGGATATAATACAAAGTGTAGACAGCATACCAATCATTAAAGGAGAATAGATTTTTGACCCAAATATTCCTGGGATTTTTTTTTCCATTATTCGGGGTTGAAACAGGGCCTCATACATGCTAGGCAAGTATTCTACCATGGAGCTACACTACCAGCAGGTTTTTAACGTATTTATTTTTTATTTTGAGTCAAGGTCTCACTAAGTTGTGTCTTGAATTCACAATCCTCAAACTCACAACCCTACGGTCTCATCTTCTGGAGTTGCTAAGATCAGAGACATGTGCCATGGTGCCAAGTTTCTGGGATCAGTTTATTCAGTGTTCTACACATTTCTATGTGTAAAGGAAAGTATAAATTTCTTCCATCCATGTGGTGACCCTTGTAAACCTCAGATATTCAGACTTCCACATTGGTATGTGTGTGTAAGTGTGTGTATGTGTATATATATATGGTCCATTTGTGTAGTTTTTTTGGAATTATGGTAGGAAATGCTCTGTTTATAAACAAATAGTAAGTGTATGTGCAAATGCACACATTTTTAAAATTATTAAAATGAATAAAAATCTCCTTTTGTTCCAATTTATAAAAAATAATTATTGTTACCTGTATGCTTTATGTTTGTGCTACAGTAACATTTGCTTATATTTGAGTAACTCCTACTTCCTTCATAGGTGGTATCCTTAATTGTTTACAATAAGACCTGACATGTTATGTAGATTCTATAGTTAATCTAAGCTGTTGCAAACAGAAGACAAAGACATTTCAATTTAGAGTAGCCACTTTAAGCAGAGAGGTTAAACAACTTTTTGCTATTAAGTACATCTGTTTAAAGACATATGTAATGTGATGAATATTAAAAAGCAGTATAAACAGCAGTGAAAATTCTGGCTTTGCAAATTAGAGATATCTCCTGTGGTTCCAGGCCTTATTCCCACTGGAACTTCAAACATACCCCCAGAGAGAGAAATCACTCTGGCATTCTCTCACCAAGTAATCACTCTTAAATTATCTTCCAATGTTTATTATTTTAGCTCAGTTTCCAAGTTTCAGCATAGTTTATTCAGAGTGTCCTAATTATACAGAATCACAAAAATATTTTCTCTATATCTCCACAGCATGTTACAATCTTTTACAATAACTGGAATTCTATTTATCCCTTTCATTGTCTATTTTTGCTTCATTCAAGGTTCTATCATTAGATGCACGTACATTTTCAATTGGCAAATCTTCTTGACATGTTTTTCATTGTATTGCTATGATATGTCACACTTTAATCTTTGGCAAAGCTTTGCATTTAGAAGTCTTATTTTTCTGTATTTTAAGAATCATTTCAGCCTAATTATGCTTAGAGTTTGCATCTTATGTCTCTTACTATTTACATACTTTTTAAATTTTTTGAGACAGTGTCTCCATATGTAACCCAGCATGGCCTTGAACTATCAATCCTCCTGTCTCAGTCCTTCCAGTGCAGGGATTATAAGGCAATGTTGTTACACACTGCTCCTATTCATCAATTCTATCTATACTTTTATATATAAATCAAGCCTTCTAGTAGGTAGCACATGCTGATTTCTATCCAAGCTGTACCATAATATATATGTTGGATTATACCCTGGACATCTTGAATGTTATATTGCTTTTTAATTATGTATGTTATTACTACTTAATATAATTATTGAAATAGTTGAATTTAGGTCTATTTGTTTTATTTAATTATCTTTTTTTCTGTTGACTCTTACTTCTTTTCTTAGTTTCATCTTTTTTTGCCATCTTCTGAATCATTCAAATAATCTTAAACAATACATTGGTTTATAGGCTATGGTTGCTCATGGGATTACAATATATATAGCAAACTTTTCAATCTGTTGACTATGTAGGCCACATAACTTTTTACTAAAATGTGGAAAGCAGGCATCCATAAACATAGTTAACTACTGCCTGTGCTCTTTAGTTTTCATGTTTGCAAATGTTGTGAATCTTACTTCAAGATTTTACATTGACGTGTGTATGCATGTGTATGAATATGTGTATGTAAGTATGAATATGTGTAGCTACATATGCAGGCATATGTGTTTGTGCAAGTGTGTGTGGATTCTTTCTGTTATCATTTCCTTGTAAGCATAACTTCCTTTAGTAGTACTTAAAGTTCCACTCTTAATGAACATCTTTTCAGTTTTCATTATTTGAAGATGTCTTTATCTCTCCTTTCTGAAAGATATCATCTGAAAGACACAGAAATCTGGGTTAGAATTCTTCTCTTTTAATACTTTAAAGATATCATGTCACTGCTTTTTGACCTGTGTGTTTTGATGTGATATTTGAAGTCAGATGAATTGTTGTTGTCCTCTGTCATTGTATCAGTTATTGTAAAGATTGTTTTTTTCTAATTTTGGTATTCAGAAATTTGTTCTTGTTTTATGTAGGTGGATATGTTTTGATTTGGATTTCGTTTTAATGAGTTTCCTTTGTTTAGAGTTCATTGAATTTGTTTGAAAATGTGTTAGGATTCTCCAAAGAAAGAGAACAAATAGGATGTGTGTGTGTGTGTGTGTGTGTGTGTGTGTGTGTGTGTGTGTGTGTGTGTATTTTTTGTAGTAATTGTCCAATGCAATTTTTTCAGGCCAAGGATTCCCATAGTATGCTATCTGCAAACTGGAGGCCCAAGAAAGCTGGTAGTGGAACTCAAGCCATGTCTCAGTATTTAAGCATCTGGGAGCTGATGATGTACATCCCAGTACCAGGGAAGGAGAAGGTGAGACGAGATGTCTCAGCTCAAATAGTGAGGTATGAAAATGTGACAAATCCCTCTTTCCTCCAACTTTTCTTCCATTCAGACTATCAGAGGCTTAGGTGAGGCCCACATTGGATAGGGCAACCTACTTTACTGAACCCATTGATTCAAATGATTATTCTGTCAGGAAACATCTTCATAGACATATCAAAAACAAGTTTTTTTCTGAGCACCTCATGGTCCACTCAGATTGACTCATAAAATTATCCATCACAGGAAATGTTAAACGGTAATGCTTCAAATATATTTTTTCATCTCTAATATCTTGCTCTTCTCTTTTTACTAATCTGTTAAAAATTGTTGCATATTGCAGGCACTAGACATATTTTCAAATATTTCTCATTCTTTTTGTCATATTCTATGCAATCTTCTATCACAAAATGTCATACACTGAGAGGATTATAAACAAGAGAAAATAATTTTCACCATTCCAAATGTAGGGATGTCCAAGATGAAGGCCTTGGAAGATTCAGTGTCTACTGAAAGGCTTCCCATTCTCATGATCTAATTAACTCCCAAAGACTTTGTCTCTTAATATCATTACTTTGATGATTAGAATTTCAACTTATGAATTTTGGTGGAAACATACATACAATCTGTTGTTGTTGTTAGGTGCCGTCGAATCGGTATCCGACTCATAGCGACACTCTGTACAACAGGAGAAACACTATAGTCAGTGCTTCTCTGTTGTTCATAGGGTTTTCAATGGCAGATTGATATTTGGGATGGGGTTGCCACGTCCTTCTCCCAAGCCGACAGCACCTGGTCTTCCTGGCGGTCTCCCATCCAAAACCTTTTTGTACATGATCCTTTAAAGTCAGAGGAAATTAAGTCTACATTCAGTCATAATGATTCCATTAAATTTCAACTCACTAGTTTAATTTGCCTACATATATATTAAACCCAGGACCTCAAGCATGCTAGGCATACTACACCACTGAGATGAAATCCCTGTTATTTATTTATTATTTGTTTGTTTGTTTATTTGTTTATTTATTTATTTATATTTTCAGTGCTGGAGGGTTGAACTCAGGGCATTGTGCATACTAGGTAAGTGCTTCATCACTTAGCTGCAATTGCAGCCACTTTTTACTTTTTATTTTGAGACAGGGTCTTGCTAAATTTTGAGGCTACCACTGGCCTTGAGCTTGCAATCCTCATGCTTCAATCACATGGGTACCTGAGATTACAAGAGTGTGTCATAATACTTGGTTGATAATCTGTCCTTGAATTGGTAGAATTGTGTTTTGAGTGATAACAATGACTCCTAAACTTCTGTTTTAAAATCTCTAATGAAAGAAATACCCATTTCTTCATTTACATTTTAAAATATAAAGATTTCATGAGTGGCATTCCTAAAAACCAGGTTCTCATTGTTTTACATGTTTGAACTATGGAATGCTTAATGAAACTAATAAGAGCAATAATTTAAAATTTAGATGTCCAAAATGACATTAAATATATGAAATAAAACTCTCTAGGGAATTTTCACCAAGCACAACTTAGATATTAAGTATTAATAACAATTGGTCAAGCATTACATTTTTTCTGTTATGAATTATGTTATAATGTTGCAAATCCTTTCACTTTATTTCTTTTTAAAAATAATGCAAACTTTCACTCTAGTATTGTCTTATTCAACAATGTCTGTCAAATTACTCTAAAATGCTGTTTACCTTCATTTATTAAAGTGTTACTTTTTATGAAAGTAACCATAGTTCTGGGAGAAGGACCTGGTAGCTCACTCCTGAAACAATCTTGAAACAGTGAGCACTGAAAACTCTGTAAATAGCAAAGAGCCATGGACATAGTGCCAGACATGGCACAGTGTCAGGCAGTGCTTCATTTTGTTACATGCAGAGTCCCAATGACCGGTACCCAAATAAATGGGACCTAACCACAACAACAACTATCATACAGGTAATGGTCATAAAATCTCTTTTAACACATGGATCTCCAAAATACTTTTTAAATTTCTTATGACCCTTACATTGTACCAAAGTTTATTTATTTAATATGAACTATCACACCAGAGGCTGGGATTTAGGTCAGTTGGTAGAGCACTGCTGTGCAATCTCTGAGGTCCTGAGTTCGATTCCCAGCACCACAAAAATGGGAAAAGGATGTGGCAATCCATTCCTAAGGCAATCCTGAAACAATCAGCCATTGAAAACCCTATGAGAAGGTGGGCACAGTGGCACAAGCCTGTAATCCCAGCTGCGTGGGAGACAGAGGCAGGAGGATTGCAAGTTCGAGACCAGAGGCAGTCTGCGTAACTTAGTGAGACCCTGTCTCAAAAAGTAAGTAAGAAATAAAGAAAGAAATAAAGAAATAAAGAAATAAAGAAATGGGTTGGGGGTGCAGCTCAGTGGTCCAGCACTTGCAGAGAATGCAAGCATGCAAGCGTGAGGCCCTGGGTCCAACCCCCAATACAGGAAAAAAAAAGAAAAAAAAAAAAAAACCCTATGAAGGTCACTATGAGTTGGATACGACTTGACAGCACCTAAAAACAACAAGAACATCTTTCACACAAATCTATTAAAATATGTTCAAAATTCCTTAAGGCCATGACCTAAGTCTTCAGAAACTCATTATATAATGCTGGTTACTGACTCAATAGTTTGCATGTTGTTGTTGTTAGGTGCCATCAAAATGGTGTCTGAATCATAAAGATGCTATGTACAACAGGTGAAACACTGTCAGTGCTTCTCTACTATTCATAGTGTTTTCAATGGTTAATTGTTTTGGGGGAGTAGTCTGCTGGTCCTTCTCCCAAGCCTATAGCACCTGGTGTTCTCAGGTGGTCTCCCATCCAAATACTAACCAGGTCTGATCCTGCTTAGTTTTCAAGATCTGATGGAATAGAAAGCCACAGTGGTAGGGCTACAGGCAGATTGTAGGTAAAAGGTATTAAATGGGTTTGATTCAGATGGAGAGATCTTTCCTGATAATTTCTCTTCAATATTAGCAGGAACATGCCTCACCAGAGTTTGAATGTTTTACTTTCATTTACTCATCTTATTGACTCTTCCAATCTAATGTATTTGGGATTTGGGGAGCTTTTAAGACAAATACCAACGTTTGCCAGGAACTTCTTTACCACTTTTGTATCTTGAACTAATACTCCTGCATATTGCATAGGTTATTATTTTATTCACAGTTTCTCAAAATTTGTCTAAAAATATTTGCAGTGGTTCTTGAACAAAAATTTCCATGCTAATATCAATTCAGAAAATAATGGACTGAGAAAGGTTAAATTGAGTTTTCTATCTGAGAATTTCTCAGATCTTTCAATATTTTAATGAATAAATAAATGTAGAAGTTAGCCCTTAAAACTTATTCAACCCAAGGGAAATAAAGTAAAGAAAGCAGCACAAAAAGGGAATATTTTATCTATATAGATAGAGCCTCGGAAGCAGCATTACTTTAATCACCATTTGGCACTAGAAAATAATCAAATTAAAGCTTCTCAGATAATTCAAGGGTACTAAATAAAGAGCATAACTTCTTTAACTATGATTTTACGGATAATTATTTCAAGTCAGTGCCCTGATTTTTTTCAGTTATCCATGTGCACATTATTTTAATCTTAACATTTATAAATTATTGGGAATTGAAGAAGTATTTAACTTTCAGTACTAGAGGGTTGTTAATAAGTGTTATGACCTCATTTCTGTTAGCTTATTCTTGGAAAAATATTCTGTGATCTTCATTTAGGCATTGTACTGTCTTCATGTTATTTTCCACTGAATGGTCCAACCAATCTTCAGTGATATATTATTCTTTGCCTTACTCAGCTCTATGGACTTCTACATAGATAAACTCCCAGTTCTGATATATATTATTCATTATAACTTGTTCAAGCCTTTTGACAATCTGAGATCATAATTAACTGGGAGTCATATTCAGGACTAATGATGAAATTAATGAAAATATTTTAATATAAGTCTCCTTGTTTAATAACATTGCTAAAATAAAGCTGAATCCTTCAAGAAACAGGGTAATTTGTCAGCTATTTCAAAGACCTAAAAGCTTCCTAGTTCCAGATAAAGTTGGAATAGTCCTCAGCAAACTTGGTTGCCAAAAATACTCTTCTGAGCTCTTTGTTATTGTATTAAAACTGACTAAAAACAAACTTTTGTTATAATTGTTGCTTTATATTTCATTTATAAATATTGTAACCTGTCAGCTAAGTTTTAAAATATACACTTTATCATAATGGTTTCACTTTAGTATTTTCATGAAATTTCTTTCATATATTTCCATAGACCATGTATATGAACCAAGTAACACTAACTCACTTTAATATGCTTTAGAATCTGTTGAAATGAGAAAACTACCTTTACCCAATTCTTTTGCATATTGTTTTATTATAAAAATTTTGTGCCAGTTATATAGGATGAATATGTAAATATTTGAATAAAACTTAACTTATTCTTTCAACATATGAAACTAAATTGGTCTTTGAAATTATTGCACTCTTACTTCACTCTAAATCCAATAGATT